>VXAU01005650.1:793224-899362 GCA_013399695.1 Formicarius rufipectus
GGGGATGGGAGCGGGGATGGAGCGAGGCTGGGAGCGGGGCTGGAGCGGAGATGGGTGGGGGTTGGAAGTGGGGATGGAACGGAGCTGGGAGCGGAGATAAAGCGGGGCTGGAGCGGGGCGGGAGCGGGGCTGGAGGGGAGCTGGGAGCGGGAATGGGAGCGGGGGTGTAGCGAGGCTGGGAGCGGGGATGGAAGTGGGGATGGAATGGACTGGGAGCGGGGATGGAAGTGGGGATGGAGCGGAGCTGGGAGCGGGAATGGGAGTGGGGATGGAGCGGAGCTGGGAGCGGGAATGGGAGTGGGGATGGAGCGGAGCTGGGAGCGGGTGCGGCACCCGCGCAGCTCTGCTCGGGTTTGGCCGCGGGCTGGTCGGTGTTCCTGCGGGTGGGTTTGCAGCGGAGTCCGTGGGTACTGTGGGTGACGTGGGTGCTGTGGGTGGGGCTCTGTGCCACCATTCGGTGCGTCTTCACCCCGTCCCTGTCCGTGATGCGGGGCGAAGCCTCCCCTGTGCTGTCCTTGTGCTCACTGCCAGGCAGATGATGGAATTCCAGCTCCTGGAGCACCTTCATGGAGATGCTGTGTTCCTTCAAGGCTGCTGGCTGGGCACCTCTTCGATGTCAGATAGTGTGGGTCTGCCAACCAAACCAGTTGTTTACCTGGAAAGTAATATTAGCAAAATAGTACTGAATTTTCTTGTGCTGCTTAATGTGATTTGGCAGCCAAAAGTATTTTTTAAAAAAGGAAATGAGAGAGAGAGAGAGATTCACCAGGCAGGTGTTTCCAGCCTCTTCCCCATCTACTCCACTGTTTTTGAGAGATTAAAGAGGTTAAGTCCTGCTGAGCTGACAGGTGATGCTGATGAATGTTTGGAGGGGATTAGGGTAAAGCCATTTCTCCATCTGATTTAGCTCAAGGTTGGAATTCATTGATAAAATGTGTCCATGTTTTACCTCTGAAACCTCCTTTGAGCTGGTGAATCTGCAGAGGTGTGAATGAAGGCAGAATGAATTTCTGCAGCAGAAAGGCTAATAAATAAGGCCTTTATAAGGTTGATTAAGTCTTCAGATAACTTCTCATCTATTCCCATTGCAGTGTCCAGTTCATCCACACTGCCAGAGAATTAGAGGATGCCCAGGCTGGCTCCTTGTCTGGGGGAAACTGTCCTGCTGGTCCCGCTGCAGCACAGCATGGCTGTGAGATGCTCTGCAACAACCAACGTGCCTGTGCAGGTTTTCATGTGCCACTCGACTTTCAGATAAAAAAATGTCATTTCTTAAACTAGGCATGAAAGGAATGGACAAGCTGTGAACTGGGGTCAAGCCAAAGCTGTCTTGGTGTCCTGGCCACTGTATTCCTTCTGTGGTGGCCTTGCAGTGGGACTGGAGGTTAAAGAGGATGTTCTTGGCAGCTCCAGCAGCTGTTGGACCCTCTGGCACATCTGCATGCATCCTGTGGCACATGTACAGGAGTATGGGATGGATGAGTGGAAGGTGCTCCTGTCCATGGCAGAGGGGTTGGAATGAGATGGTCGTTAAGGTCCCTTCCAGCCCAAACCATTCTGGGATTCTGTGAATCCACAGCATGTTCCTATAATGTGCCCCAACATCCCAAAGGTTGCCTTCAGAGGGGCATTGAGGGGCATTGTTGCCACTTAGGCAGGGGGCCAGTGACTGGCACCAGCCCCTTGTGGTGCCCTGTGCTGGGCACTGTGCTGGGATTGCAGGAGAGGATTCTGATTCCAAGGATATTTTGACACAAGGTTCACTGAGCAACAGTTGTGGGAGAAATCACTCATCTCTGTGCTGCTTATGGTCAAATTAAATCCTTCAGGACCAAGAGGTCCTGCTGGGAGCTCAGGGATGCAGTGGTGGAACCTCCACCCTGGCAGAGCTTTGTAAACCAGGGCAGGGAATTGTTGCTGGAGCTCTGCACTGCCCATGGCATCCACGGGACATGGTGAGGAGCAGAGGACAGAGCTCTGTGCAAAGATCTCCCACCTGACACCCTTTTTTCTAGCCCTTTCCCTGGCAGTGCTCATGCCAGAGGGCTGCAGCGTGGCTTGGGCATCTCAGGATCTCATCACACCTGTGCCCACCTCAGCTCTGTGTTTCCCTGTATAGAAAGAACCCCCAGAGTGGTAACAGTGGCATCTTTGGGATGCGTCCCAGAAGGTGATCCTGTGAGTATCTTTGTGCTGTTTGATAAACCTGACATTTAAAAATCACCTGAGTTCACATAAAGTTGCCAGGGGGACTGATGCTGAGTGTGACCTGGAGCTCCAGGCTCGTAGAACAGGCCTGAAGTCAGAGATGGGCTGACCAAGCAGCATCATGGCATGGAGGGTTGTGCTGGTTTAAAGGTAAACCTGCAGGAGAAATGAACCCAACTCAGAATGGGATTTCAAGTCAGAATATCAATTTAATCAAAAGATCACAATAAATACACTGAGACAGAAGGAAAATCTGTTTGACCCCCAAAACCAGCTGTGCAGCCCAGCCCAGTGGGGCACGAGCAGGATGGAGCTCACCAACCCCTGTGCTGAGCACCACGTGGGCCCCCTGAGTGCAGAGTAAAGAGAGAGAAGGAACCTGCTGGGGAGGATGATGGTCAGGCTGGTCCAGAGTGGCAGTGCCAGTCCTGCTGAGGCTCTGCTCCTCCTCTGGATCTGACCAGAGATCCCAGGCCCCAAACCCCAACCTGATCTCTGCTTGGGCTCAGATGGGAACACCCAGTCCCTCCCCCAGGGTGGGGAGTTTCCCAAGGGGTGATTTACTCTGTGGGGTCAATCCTGGCATATTTTTGGCATCCCTGATGGCCCCTGAGCAGACATGACCCCTTCATACAGGTGGGTGTGAAGGTGCTGGTGGCTCCCAGAGGGGAGTTGTCACAGCTGAGTCATTGGTGTGCAGACAGGAACACTTCCTTGTTCCACAGGAGTTCCCAAACACCCCCCTGTGCCCTGGGCAGCTGCTGCCAATGGGCCATGGTGAGCAGCTCATGAGAAATGGCACAGAGGGTTTAGAACACACACCCACCCAGTGACAAACTGGTTCTGGGTCCCATAACCAGGACAAGGATACAAGGATGGGGCTTCCTCCCTGTGCAGCAAATCACTTCCTCTGAGCTGCTTTGGATTTATCCAGTGATCGCAGCAAACACAACTCCCTCCCAACCCTTACAGCAGCCTGACAGGAGTTCACAGACAATTAGAAATACTTTCAGGAACGTCATAACTGGGAATGGTTTAGAAAGAATATTTTTTTCAGTGGGTCATTGGTATATATATGGTTTCCTAAAAAGTAGGAGAAAAGAGAGCTTGAAATGAAATATATTATTAAACAGAGCTTTCTTAACTCTCATTAAGTAAGAGGATTTGGAGGGAGGTGTTTTCCAGTTTCTTATCATGTTGCTGCACAAACCAGTATTTGGTGTTCTTGTCTCCTTCAATAAGAGCAAAAAATGGAAGGTAAATTGCCTACATGGTGAAGGAGAATATTTGGTATCCATTTTTTGTGATGATGGTAGTTTGTTTAAAATAAAGTTGCCTTTGTATTTGCTTACTTTAACTCTAAACAGGAAAATAATGGCTGTTGTAGTGTCTATTAGAGGAGTATTGTTTGAAAGCACTTTGGAGTTGCAGGGAGAAAAGGAGGGGAAGGAAAAAAACCACACTGGATGAAAAGTGGGTTCTAATACTACTGAAGCAGCATGGATTTATACAAATATATATATATTCAGAGAAGAAAAGGGAACTTAATATTACTATATGCACACACACACACTAAAGAACAAATAAACAAGGTCTACTTCCCAGAAAGAGACACGCAGCTCTCCCCAAAGAGACTGCAGGTCCACCACTGATGCTCTTCACTGCTGGGAAAGGACTGACCCAAAACTTCCACCCATCCCGTCTTATATCTAAACTGATGTAAAATTGGATGGAATACTTCACTTGGATACAGCAAATAAAATGTGATCTGCCTCCCAGGAAGGCCCAAAGTCAAACCACCACAGTGTGTCAGCACATGAATAAGGACTTGGGTGAACTGTCTTTTATTTTCTCATCTGAATACCAACTTAGACTTGCAGTTTGAGGGTTTTCTGATTTGTTCTTTTTTTTCCCCCCTAACTGTACTTAACCCTGACCCATGTGATGGGAAGCAGCAGGGAAGTGCTTCACTGCTGGTGCTGTGAGTGCCAGGAGTTGCCCAAGTAGCTCCTGGGCATGTGGAGCGCCTTGCAGGAGCAGTCACCTGTCACCGTGCCCAGCCTGGGCACCGAGGGCTCCTGAGCACCCACACCTGAGCTGTGCCCAGAGCCAGCCCACAGCCCTGCACACACACATGGAGGGAGCTGGGGCTGCTGGAAACTTGGCACAGGCTGTTTTTCCAGCAGCATCCAATGATGTGGATTCCCCATCCCTGGAAGTGTCCAGGTCCAGGTTGGACGGGGCTTGGAGCAACGTGGGCTGGTGGATGATGTCCGTGCCCGTGGCAGGGGATGGGAATGAAATTCACTGATCTTTAATGTCCCTTCCAACCCAAACCATTCCCTGATTCTATGTAATAGGAGAAAAGCATCTGGAGGCTCTGCTGTCGCCAGCCCATTGCAAATCAGACCTATGTAAATGTTCAGTTTAGTCACATAACTGGCAGGAGACACACACAGGCAGGACCACCTGCTTGCCTCTTTCCCTTTCACACAAAATAATGAGGACGTTTTCTTCAAAAGCAGCTAAATGCATTAGAAAGAGAAGTCAAGATCTCTTTGTGCAAAGGTGTCAACGTTTTTATTTTAAGCTTAATGTTACATTTAGTTCTTTATCTACAAATTGTAAAACGCAGCTGGGGATGACTTGGATATCCTGCTGGAGGGATTAGTTCCCCACTGTGGCAGGATTGTGTGTGATGTGCTGCTGGGACAGGTTTGGATGCTGGAGCTCGATTCCAGAGGCTCCCCCAGGATGCAGAATTCCAGTGTTGGTTGTGGCAATGCCCCTTCTCTGTCCAGAAGGGAAACAGAGCTCATAGCTGGTGTGAAGCCACAAAACTACAGGTGGTAAAACTCTGTGCAAGCCCCACACCTTGTGAATTCAGGACTTAAGGGAGGCCTGTAAGAAAGATGAGGACAGACTTTTTAGGCAAGGCCTGCTGTGATGGGACAGGGCGTGATGGCTTGGAACTAAAACAGGGTCAATTTAAACTAGCTATAAGGAAGAACTTTTTTTGTAATGAGAGTGGTAAAACACTGGCACAGGGTGCCCAGAGGGGCTGTGGCTGCCCCATCCCTGGAAGTGTCCAAGGCCAGGTTGGACGGGGCTTGGAGCAACCTGGACTAGTGGAACAAGGAGGTCTTTAAAGTCCCTTCCAACTCAAACCATTCCATGATTCTGTGATTCTGTCTGGCAAGGGTGTGCCCATAGGATGCAAACCTTCCTGGCTGCTTTGCAGGCAAGTGTGTAGTGGTGGCAGTGGAGAGACCCAGCCCTGTGTGAGCAGAGGATACAGATGAGCTCTGCTGACTTCCTCTGTGGCTGCTGTGGGTACAAGGCCTTGTTTAAACTTAGGAGGTTGCAAACATTTGTTTTGGGTATTGGTGCAACTATTGTGTGGTCCAGCAGAGTTCTCAAGCCCCAGAGTTCTACTGGTCACTTGGGAAAGGGTGGTCCCTAAAACTATAGCAAAGATGGACAAGAAGTATGTCCGTGTGGGTGTACACGGGAGAGAGCAATGGAATTGCTACCAGGGCATTTCTTTCCAGGGGTATTTTACAGAGGAATCTCAGTGCTGTGAGTTCTGCATTGCCAGCATGTCTGGCACATGCCACCCAAGACTAGGGCACAGTCCTGCCCTGTGTGCTGAGAGAGCACCAACACCACACTGGTCCTCCCTGTCCTCCTGCTGGGGAAATCAGTGTTCTTGCACAGGCTGGGTGAGATTGTGGCTGGGCTGTGGCATCTCCCTCTACTTTGATGGGGAGTTTGCATGCTGGGAAATCATTAGATGATCATAAGAGAAGCACAGGTGTTATGCAAGTGAGAAAGTGTGGTTTAAGCTCAGCTTTAGCTTCAGAAGACCTCTGAAAACTTGGGTGTCCTCAGCATCCTACAGCTGTGTTGCACAGAGTCAGATGCAGCCACCAGTGGTTTGTGTCAGGCTGCTGGGTATCAGCCTTGGAAGGGGCTCTGAAACAAATGGGACTGGTCAGACATCCCTGGTGGGCTGCAAAGAATGTGACCTCAGACACCAAAGAGTCAGTTCCATCTCTGAATTCCCTGGGCTCCTCAGTCAGTTAATTTGTGGAGTGGGCTCCTGAAGCATGAGGCACGGGGCTTATGGTTTTACCCAAATCATCAAAGCTGAAAAATTCATCGCTCCTATTCCTTCCTCCCGGTGACCACACACTTGGTGGAATTCCCACAGTCTTCCTTCCTCTCCCCGTGTGTGTGAAATGTCCCACCTTCTCCTTCAAAGCACTGCAGGGATCAGGGGGCTGCTTGTGGCAAGGGAGCCCCTGGAGCTGCTCTGAGCCACGCTGGAGTGGAGCTCCAGCTCTCCAGGCTTGCAGGATGCTCCCTGCTTGTCATCTTGTTTCGTTTTCTCTTGGAAAACTGGGAGGAAAAATAGTAAAAGAGGGGCTCATGCACTTTAAGGCTCATTGCCTTGCTCCAGGGGTGTGGGTTTGTGGGAGAGGTGGCCACTGAACTGGTCACCACTGTCCCCATGGGTTTTGCTGAGTTCCTAAGCAGCAAACTTCAGAGCTGGAGTAAGGTCCATGTTGTTGGTGAATGTCATGAACTGCAGGTTTGTCCTGTGTCCGCAGAACTGTGGTTTATGTGGGAAGGATGGTGCTGATTGAGGGAAATTCCCCAGGCAATGGCCAAGCAATGAGCAGTGGCATCAGAGGAGGGTCCCCTCGGGGGGCACAGGGGCCAGCACGTGGCTGTTGGCTTGGGTGGGGGTCTCTGCGTCTGCCTGGGGCTGAGGGAGCTGTGGAGGGCAGGAAGGGGTTAAGCTCAATGCAGGCTGTCCAACAGCAGTGAGTGACATCTGAGTATGCTGACAGACTTTTCTGTGGCATTGTGTTGTTTCCATACAAAGGATTGCAAAGATCAACCCTGATCCAGAGCAACCCACTCCCCTGCCCCTGGGCTTTCCTCCCTGGCACAGAGAAGGTGCCCAGCCTCCATCCCCTGTGTCTTGGGCATCCCTCCATGAAGCCTTCTGTGATACTTTGGGGCTTCAGCTCGTGTGACCATCATCTCTGGTCTCAGGCACCAAGGCAGGTGTCAGTGGGAAAGCAGGCACTTCCAGTTTGCCCACGTTTGTTAAATTTGATATGAGCAGATTTTAATAAAAAAAAAAAAGAGAAAGAATATCTTAAAGCATGAAGCCCAAGAGATGGGTGGATTTAAATGCTATTAAGAGATTACTGGTAGTGCCCAGCTGTGTGTGTTGGTTCAGCTGTGAGGCAGCAGCAGCAGTTCAGCAGCACTGCCTCATTCCTCCTGCAAGTGCTGTGGAGCCCTTTCTCTTCATGCTGGAGGTACCTGGTGTCCCTCCTTTCCTCTTTGCCTGTCCCACCTGTGCTCCATGAGCCCTGCCAGCAGCTGGGATAGGAGGGAAGGTTGTCCTGGCATGTCCACTCTTTGGTCAAGATGCCACTGACTGTTGGACAAGGACTCATGGACCCAAAGCTCCTGGTTTTTAGGGAATAAAACAGCTCCTGGCACTGCCCCTACGTGCCTGAGACCGGGGTGAGGCACCTGAAGGGACTGTGTTCACTGGCTTTAGTTTGATCCCTTCACAGTTCCTGCCACAGCTCCTTGATGATGATGATGGGTGGTGCTCTCTCTCATGGGTGGTGCACTAAATCGTTGCATCCCCCCTCCTGTGTTCAGTGCTCTGAGCTAAATTAGAATAGGAGCCTTTTCAAACCCTTCGCTTAATAAAGTATTTAGTTAATAGACGATGCATAGCTCACAAAGCTTGCAAGAATCTGACATGGGGTATCATAATATTATGATATTTAGCAGCAAAACCTCCTGCATTATCAACTTACCTCTCTAGCATGGAGGAGGCAGCAGCTGAGGCATAAAAACTAAGGCTTCAGTGTGACAGAGCTAAAATTGAACTTGGCAATTACTGCGTGCCTGATTCGCAGTATTGTGGAGTGAAGCTACTATATAAATCAGCTCCAGTAATCACAGGGTTTAAAATTAGTCAGTTACTATTAACTCTGCCAGTGTTAGCATATGCTGGAGAATTACAAAAGTGAAAGGTATGGAATATCTAAAGTACAGGTTTAAAGTAAACCACTTGAACAAGCTCCCAGTGGGAGGATTTGAAGTTCAGGCAGAAGTAAGGTTTTGGATACTCTGACAAAGGGTTGTGGAACACATTTAATTGCACATTGCTGTCTAATCTTTTGAATGCTTAACATCCTTTCCAAAGCACCTTTTCATGTTCCCAAGACTTTCACAGTTCACAGAGGGTAGAGTGATGATTGAATTTAATTTTTCCTTCCTTACAGGATTTTTTTTTTCAGAGCAGTGCTATTCAGATAGTTTGCAGAGCTCTTCAATGCCAGCCATAGAAAAAAGGAAACAGCAGGATAATGTTTTAAAATCATTATGGGGAAGTGAAAGGCTGCTCAGAGCACAGCTCAGAAATTAGCAACTGCTATGATTGCTAAATTTTTATTCAATGCAAAATTCATGGAATTTGCAGCTATGAAAAATAAAGGAGTCAAGTTATTTAATAGGATTCTAAATTATGTAGGATGCACAAATATTTTATATGGGGCAGGGAGCTGTGTGTGTAGGAGAGTGGGGGCTGGGAGCTGCTCTGTCCAGTCCTGTTCCCTCCCTCTGCTTTGTGGCAACATTTTCCACTCAGGTTTTGAATTACCACTGGTTTGCTCTCGGTGACACTCTCCTGTGGTGGATGTGCTCGGGTTTAGGACCTCTGAAAGCTTTCTAGGAAGGACTTTGCTGCGGGGTCTGTGCCCCCTGCCCTGGGCTTGGTGCTCCGGGGGATGTGTCACCACATGATGCCTCATCTGAGCACCTCGTGCTGGTGGCTTTTGTTCTCGGGGTTTTGCTGTCCATGGGCAATTCTGAATGAGCTGCATCCAGTGTGAGAGGGGTGGAGCAGGAGATGGCACGGTGCCCTCGGGGCTGTCAGCCTGCCCTGGGCTGCTCCTAAAGGCTGCTCCAGCATTCAGTCTCCTTTCAAGTGCTTCAATCTGGCTTCTCCCTCTGTGCATCCCTCCAGAGAGGGCAGGCTGTGTTCTGATGGAGTTTCCCAGCGAGGTGCTTTTCCTGCTGCTGACTCTATCCCCATGTTTCCTTATCTCAACCCATAGCTCAGGTTGGGTCCCCTCACCCTACAGCCCTTCCTCACCCACAGCATCCCTGGGGTTCCTGCAGGGCAGTTCCATCCCTGGCTTTGCTCTTTCCATGCCTGACCTTCAAACTCTAACAAAAGTCACTGCAACTTCTGTGGGTTTTCTTTTTTCCTGCTTCCCTCCTGTCCATACTGGTTTGTTTGGTCACAGCCACATCTGGTTTTCCAGAACAGGCACCTTGTGCCTTGTTTCCAACTCCAGTGAAGTGGAAACGTTGCAGTAAATCTGTGCTTTACTCTTTCTTTACTTTTAGTCCCCCCATGTGTCCTAATTATTTAGTGCAACTTGTTCAGCCGGTGTTTTGATGCTGCTCCTGCTCTGGCAGGGATAAGAATTGGGTGAAACTGTTTTTTCTCTCTTTCTTCCCCCCCCTCTCCCCTCATTCTTTCTCTTGCTTTTTGAAATAGAGCAACATGAGAAGTGGCAGCAGCAGGACCATGCTGGGCTCCTGGTTAAGGTACAAAGAGCATGCAGAAGATGCTTTGTTAACCAAAGTACAGCCTGATCTGATGGAATGATAGAATTGTGGAATGTTTTGGCTTGGAAGGGAGTTTAAAGCTCATCCAGCCCCACTCGCTGCCATGGACAGGGACACCTTCCCCCAGCCCAGGTTGCTCCAAGCCCTGTCCAACCTGGCCTGGGACACTTCCAGGGATGGGGCAGCCACAGCTTCTCTGGGCAACCTGTGCCAGGGGGTCCCCACCCTCACAGGGAAGAATTCCTTCCCAATATCCCATCCATCCCTGCCCTTTGGCAGTGGGAAGCCATTCCTCCTTGTCCTGTGCCCCCATCTCTTGTCCCAGGTCCCTCTCCAGCTCCCTTGGAGCCCCTTTAGGCCCTGGAAGGGGCTCTCAGTTCTCCATGGAGCCTTCTCTTCTCCAGGTGAGCACCCCCAGCTCTCCCAGCCTGGCTCCAGAGCAGAGGGACTCCAGCCCTGGAGCATCTCCATGGCCTCCTCTGGACTCCCTCCAGCAGCTCCACATCCTTCTTATGTTGAGACCTTCCTGGTGAATGAAGGAGTCAAAGTTGAGGTCTCCCTAAAGGGGAGTAGAGGGGCAGAATCCCTCCCCTCTCCCTGCAGCACACACTGGAGGATGGATGGATGGATGGATGGATGGATGGATGGATGGATGGAGGGATGGATGGATGGAGGGATGGATGGAGGGATGGATGGAGAAGCAAACCCTGAGGGCTGTTTGGGTGCTCCTCCAGGGCAGCTCTCACACATGACTACAGTTTGTCACTGTGCTCTGTTTTAAGAACTGGGGGCTGTGAAGGTCACTGTGAGCTGATGAGCCTGTTTGCTATCAGACTGGGCACTGGAAATTTTGGAAATAGGTCTGTTATTGGGCTCACCCTGAGGAAGGTGTTACCTTACCAGGCAGAGTTAAACCTTCCTGTGTTCCACTGAAGGATTTTGAAATAGTTAATTTCAATTGACTGGTACAGGGTAAATTGCCCCCCATTCCCTCTGCCAATAACTTTGAGATTCACCAAGAATTTATCAGTACATTTAGCACTTCCACTGCAAGTCTATTTCGGAGGTTATGGAAATGAGCTGCAAATGAAAGTCACGACTCAGAAAGCAGGAAACAGGGGTCTGAGTGAGGAAAAAGCTGTCACTGGCATTGTGAGACAAGAGAGGTATAAATAGGGCAGTGGGTTAGAAAGCAGGAAATCTGTGTGCAGTGGGTTTTGCTTGGAATGTCTTCTGGTGACCCCAGATAAGGTGGGTGACCCTTGTCTCTGGCAGCGGGTGGACGTGCTCGCTCGTGGCTGTTCCTCCTCTCGGGATTGTCTGCAGGAGCCACTCCATCAATCATGGGCCAGGGGTTCGTGCCCGGAAAGGATTGCTGTACGAGAGAGCCTGGATTTCTCAAGATTTCCTGTAGGTGAAATTCAGGCTCGAGTGGCCTGGGGAGAGGTGAGGTCATGGAAAAAGGGTCTGTCCCTGCGAGCGGCCAGGGCTGGGTGGGTGTCACAGATAAGGGGACAGTTCCTACTGCAGGTGAGTTTGGTGCAGTCAGTGACCACAACTTCATCCTTGGGGGTTTTTTTTGATAGAGAAAGTAACATAAACAGCATAAATCAGGAGGGACTATTCTTATCTCCATGATGGACCCAGGAAGGCTCTTCCACACGACCCAGTGCCGTGGGTGTCCAGGTGTGCCAGTCCTTGCTTGCAGCCTGCACAGAGCCAAACGTGGAATGGCTCCAGCTGTCACACAAGGCTGTGTCCTGGGAGATGTGAAGTTCCAACTTCCAGGAAAGGGCAGATTTCAGCCCCAAGACACGCTGGGATCTTCCAGCCTCCTACCAGCACTGCTGGGTGTGTAGCATGTCAGCAGAATGTGCTCTGGTGTTTGTCATGTCCTTCCATATCACTTTGTTCAAAGTGGGAATTTGTTGGTTTGGTTTTTTTTTTTCCAGCATGCACCAGAAAGTCTGGGAGAACATTTGGAGTGAATAGTTGTAATGGAAAAGCAAGGAGACGGGACAGATGATTGCCACTAAATGAGAGTGCAGCATTGCACCCCGCTAAGTGTGGGGATGGGCATTAATTACATCATAGCATCACAGAATGGTTTGGGTTGGAAGGGACCTTTAAAACTCATTTAGTCCACCCCCCCTGCAGTGAGCAGGGACACCTTCCACTAAACAGGGTTTCTCAGAGCCCCATCCAGCCTGGCTTTAAGCACTTCAGGGTTGAGGCATCTTCCACCTCTCTGGGCAACCTCTACCAGTGTTTTACCACCCTCTTGGTTAAAACCTTTTTTAATATCTAATCTAAGTTGACCCTCTGACAGTGTGAAACCATTCCCCTTGTACTGTCCCTCGAGGTCCTTCTCCAAACTCCCTCTCCAGCTCTCTTGGGCACTGCAAGGGGCTCTCAGGTCTCCCTGGAGCCTTCTCTTCCCCAGCTGAGCACTCCCAGCTCTCCCAGCCTGGCTCCAGAGCAGAGGGGCTCCAGCCCTGGAGCATCTCCGTGACCCCCTCAGAGGGGATGTGGCTGTGGGAAGAGCCATCCCACCGTGACACTTAATGCCTTAAAAACATCCTGACACAAAGCCAGTCCTGTGAACAGGGGCCTGGCCTCTCTGCTCTCAGTTCCCAGGCTGACTGTTCCAGTGCATGTGTAAGTCAGGGGGTCACGCAGGTCTTTAATAAAATGACAAGTGGGTATGAGACTTCTGACTGTTACAAGTTATACATTTGGCTTAGGGAGTTATATCAGGCTTGTGTAGCCTCAAATTGTCTCACAGCCTGAAATCACATCTCCAGCAGAAATAATAACCTCCAATTGCTGGGATCCCTGTGTGCTCTGTAATAGAGAGATGGTGGCTCCCCCAGAGGTGTCGTCCCAGGAGCACTGGTGTCGAGGAACACTTGTCTCACAGAGACATCAGGGTGTTTCTCATGCAGCTCATGACTTGGAAAACGTGCTAGTAATGACTGTGTTTGGATCTTGGCTCTGTTCTCTGAAGGTTAAAAAGAAAAAGTGATTAATACTTTGTCCCTGGGCAGGGGGGCCTGATTAGCTTTCTGACTAGCAAGCTGAATCAGCTTCAGAGGAAAACGTGAAGGATTCCCCACGTTTCTTATTCTTTGGTGCCCCTTGTCCCCATGCACCATCTCACTGTGAATCCCAGAGCTTTCACAGGGAGGCTCCTCGTGCCAAACCTGGGAAATGGCGACTCCATGCAGGGGGGCACTTTCCTGCCTTGGAATCCAATGAAACCCCCAAAGCTGAGCATGTTTGGGAAAGGTTTGGCACAGCTTGCAGGGCCCCGTGCAGAAGCTCTGACTGAAAGCAGCTGTAAGCAGAAGCAGAATTTGTGCTGTCCTTGGAGGGCACAAACATTTGCTCTATGGGCTCTGCTCTTGTCTGTGCACAGGTTGTTTTGTTTCCTGTGGTGTCTGTGCTGCTGCTGAGGCAGTTCCACGAACCTCCTGCTTCTCCCAGGGCTGGTGGTGTGGCAGGTGTTTGCTGTGATAAAACATTGATGGGGAGGAGGAAGGAAGGCTCCGTTCTCTGCCTGACCCTATCTCTCCTTACTTTGCAGGTGGGAGGTACAAAAAGGGCCACACTGTGGCTTTCAAATCAGCCAAGGTCGAGATGGAGAATCTGGAGAATTTGTGGAATTTGGGTCTAACTGGGTTTTGGTGCAGCTCAGGATAACTCTGTTAGATCCCTGCCTTTGGGAGAAGTTGGAGCAGGATGCCAGCAGGTCTGATTGGGCTTGGATAGAGGAGCAGGGTGGAAGAGGCAGTGAGACATCCTGGCATGATTTTGGGTGCCCAGCAGCGTGTGCCAGCCTGTGCAACTGTGCTGGGTGTCCCTGCAGTTGAGGTCACAGTACTGGTCTCCAAGTGGCCCAAAATGCAGCATGTTCCAGCTCTTTTTGTCCTTGTTGATGCCATCAAACTCTCAGAAAAACTGAAAAAAATATCATAAAACCCACTGGACTCCCTGATGAGCAGATCAGCTCACTGACCTCTGGCCTGCCAGGATCCTTCCAGTGCAGGAGGACACCCAATGTGACGCCTGCCCATGGCATGTGGTGGGCACAGGCTGAGCCTGATCCTTGCCTGGGCACCATCCTGTGGCAGAAGGGCTGGCAGAAGTGGGGGGTGTTGCCCTGGCACCCATTTGGCAGCTGGGCTGCCTGAATGAGAACTGGTTGCACACCTGTAGGACAGGGGTCCTGGAAGCCCAGCTTGTGGCTGGACTGAAATAGAGGAGCAGAGAGTGTTGAGGCAGGGAGATAGAAAAGGGAGACTTGGGGGGCTGGGACAAGAAGCTGCATTTACTTTCTTTTCAGACTTATCACACTGCTGCTTTTGTGATCTTGCCCAACCCTCTCCTGCCTTTCCTTCCTGCCAGTTCTGATCTTCTTCCCCCACAGGCTGAGTTTTCCCCAGATGTAGCTGAAGATGGAGCACAGCATATGTAAGGTGGTTTCTCATTCAGCAGAGATGCTGAGTATTTAATACCAACCTGTAACATGGCAGCAACAGAGTTTGTCCCCTTTCACCACTCTGTAGGTGGCAGGTTGGGCAGCCAGGACCTCACTCCATCACATTTCTCCTTTTCTTCCTATAAAGCAACATGTTGGATGCTTCTTCCACCTTCCCAAAGAAGAATAAACCCTGATGCTTCTGGACCTGCTTTATGGGGTATTGTTGAGCAACATCCATGTGACCATGGTAAACTTAGGACTAAAGGGGAGAAAACCAGATGAGACAAGTACAGGGCTGGAGAGTCTCCTCTGTCAGGGGAGGTGGAACAATTTCAACAAATGCAAGACTGAAGGGGATCTGAGGAGCTGTGGAAGTGTTGCACATAGCAGGGCAGCCTCCAGTGAGACCAGTAAAGCTCCCTGAGTGGCTGTGTGCAGGGCTCAGCAGGTTGGCCTTTGGCATTTTATTTATTAATACAGATCTGAAAAAAACCATGCCTTTGTCTTAATTGAAACAAAACCAGGAGGTGAGTGCCCCAGAAACCTCACTGTGCACAAGCTTTAAGTGGCTGTGGTTTTTGTTTCTAGCTCCTTATGACTATCTGATGAACCGTTTCTGTTTTGTTTTTGGTTTTTCTGGGTTTTTTTCCCTTTCTTTTTCTTTTCTATTTTTCCTTTTTTTCCTATTTTCCCTGCACGAAGGCAAAAGGCAGAGATTCTTCTGGCCACTTTGTGACTCTGCTGGTTGCAGCTTTTGCCCTGAGCAGCCTTGACCGTCGTGGTGGCAGCGGGAATGCTCCACACCCACGTGCACGTGCCAGGTCTGAATGTCACCTCCAGCCAGGATCTCCAATGCCTCTGAAAGCCCTTCTGCAGTAGTGTGTGTGCCACACACCGTGGGTTGGTGGTGGTGTGGACTGGTGGCAGCAGCACAAGCAGCAGGGCGAGGGCTGCAGGTTGTCATGCCCAGACAGCTGGGTTGGGATTGGGGTTGGGATTTCAAAGTGCTGGTGGGAGCCAAGCACCTCCTGTGTGGGCACAAGGTGCTGTCCAGACCTTTGTGTCCTGGTTATGGCTGGGTGAGGGTTGATTTTCTTCTTAGTGGGACAAAACAGTGCTGTGTGTTGGGGTTGGTGTGCCTGCAGTGCTGATAACACACCGTGTTTTAGTCAGTGCTCAGTGGTGCTTACCCTCAATCAAGGACTTTCCAGTGTCCCAGTCTCTGCCAGTGAGTAGGAGGAGCAGGGCTGGGGCAGCAGACCCAAACTGGCCAGAGGGATATTCCATACCCTAAATGGCCATGCCCCGTGTAGAAGCTGAGGGGAGTTGCCCAGGAGGGAGAATTGCTGCTGAGGGATGGGCTGGGCAATAGTCAGTGGGTGGTGAGCTGGTGTACTGGGCATCTCTTGTCTTTCCTGGGTTTCATTCCTTTCTCTCTCTCTCTCCTGTTCATTAAAATTATTATTATTATTATTGTTGTTGTTGTTGTTATTATTATATTTTGCTTTATTTCAATTATTAAACTGTTCTGAGTTTGCTGTATCTCAACCCATGGGTTTTAACCTTTCTCTGATCCTCCCCCTGGCCCACTGGAAGGGGCAGTGGGTCACGTGGTGCTGAGTTTCTGACTGGGGTTAGGCCACCACATCCTGCCAAGGGTTAAATACCTGTTAAGAGTTAAATCTCTCCTAAGGGTTAAATGTCTGCTAAGAATTAAATAAATGTTTGCTCACTCTTAATTTTAAAGAGGGACATACCTGTGCTCAGCTCAGAGGGACAAACCAATAAGTCATACATGGGTCTGGGGTTTAGTTTTGGTTGTTAAAGTGAACACTTCTGCTTCATACTACGTTCTCCTCATTTCTGTCTACCTTTGGACTTGCTGTTCCTGTTCTTTGTCCCTCATGAGCTGTGCTGCCCAGGGACTGCTGTAGCCCAGCAAGGGCTTACCAGAGCTGATGATGTTGTTTCATCCCTTTGTAGTTCTAGGCAATATATTGTTTTAATTTCTGTCATTATCCAGATACCTTGGTTTCTCCTATGGCGTGTTTTGAAGCTTCCTAACTCAATGGTTATTTCCAAAGAAAAGGTGTTGACCTAATTGGTCTGACCAACAGCAGCAAATCCTGCAGTGCAGGACTACCTGAAACTAGAATGGTATGACTGCTTAACTAAGGTGCCATGTGGGTATTGAGAGTAAATCCTAGAGCAGAGAGGAAGATGAAAAATCAAGGTCTACTGTAGTTGGAAAATGGAAGATAAATGCTGATTTCAATATTAACCTGTTAAATGATGGTAACAAGGTGATGCTCTTTACTGGAAGAAAAGGAAATGCAAAAAGTTTTTACCTGGTTGCAAACTTAGATCTTGTTGAGAAAGGGGCTTGGCAGCTTTTTCTGACTCAGGGGAGTGATAATTTGGCTGAGGTTGTTCTTGCAAGATGACTTCGTTCTCTCTACCTTGCACAGTCTTTCAGTCACAATATCCAACTATCAGCATAATAAAAAATGCATTAAAAATGCCTAAGTCATGTGTGTCACAGAATGTATTGCATTGAAAGGGACCCTAAAGCCCATCTCATTCCACCCCCTGCCATGGGCAGGGACACCTTCCACCAGCCCAGGCTGCTCCAAGCCCCATCCAACCTGGCCTTGGACACTTCCAGGGATGGGGCAGCCACAGCTTCTCTGGGCACCCTGTGCCAGGGCCTGCCCACCCTCACAGGGAAGAAATCTAATCCTAATATCTAAGGCAAATCTCTCCTCTTTTAGTTTAAAACCATATTGCCATCAGCTAATGGAGCATTGACTCTTAGTCTAGTATTTCTAACCTTTGGCTGTTTTCTGCACTGACCTGATTCTTTGGGACGTGCTCAGTGTTGGTCTCGTGGCTGGCACTGAAATAGGCTCAGGGAGAAGCTGCTGGTTGGTTTGGTGGTGGCTCTGTTGCTGTGACACTTCACTCCATCTCTGTGCCTTGCTGGAGCAGGGCCAGGGAGATCCCCTCTGAAGGCTGGCATGTTCCACAGCGTGGGGACCTCTCTGTCCTGCCCTCTGCTGAAGGGCAGGTCACCCCTGGGGCTGCCTTGGTGCTCCCCCAGAGAGATGCCAGCTCTGCCCTCACCAGCATCTCCTTGCAGAGGAATGTGTCTGTGCCTTATCAGATAAACGGGAGCACATTTCTGATAAAGGCAGAAAGACAAAGCTCTCAGATAAGGTTCGTGTGAATTATGAGGTCTCTGAAAACAGCTTGTTCTTGAAGGTTTTCAGCCTCAGCTCTCGTGTGATGCAGGACAGTCCCAGTGCGTCAGCCCAGCAGCAGGAGTCACCTGGAGGACGTGCCAGGCTGTGGTCCCTCCGTGTGCCAGGAGAAGGGGCCAGGCCTGGCACTGGGACTGAGCTCCCTGTGCCAGTGCTGCTTCTCTCTGCTCACAAACAGGGTGTCGATGCTGTAACACTCCACTGGGTACATTTGCCTCGAGGTGTTGTTGGAGGAGTGGTTTTGTGTGCCTGGATTGCAACCTGTCGGGTGTTTGCAGGCAGTTTGGTGTGGCTGTTTATTGGGGTTTTTGTGTGGCCTGTGTGCAGCTGAATAAATAAATGCTCCTTCCTTCGAGGGTTTGCAGGAGGCAGCTGGAGTGAGCAGCCTCAGCTCTCTGGGCTGCAGCAGGAGAGGGAGGGGAAAGCAAAGTCCCTTAATGCAAAGGAAAGAGGAGAAAATAGTTGTCTTTTATTAATAAATCTTGTTAGCAACTTTATGTCATTTTTAAGCTTTATTTGAAGGCTCTTGACACAGCTTACCACTTCTGTGGCCCTGGCTGGTCTTTTCTGGCATGTCCACTGTGGTCAGAGGTGTGTTGCTGCCAGGTGTCCCAGGCTGGGTCCTGACTGTCCCCTCGGCCAGCTCAGGCTGTTGGGGGTGTTGGGGGTCAGCACTAACAGCTGTGGCAGGTCCCACTTGGTGTACACCAGTTCTGTACCACTCCTGAGAGCAGTGGCTGTGTGTGTTGGCCCCACAAAGCTTCTCTTAATGGAACTACTGTTTATTACATAAAATAGCAAGTTAAATTTAGTGGTAAGACCATCACATTATGTATAAGCCCATTCTTGTCTTGTTCATCCTCCCTCTGTGAGGTCCCATCTTCCTTCCAGCCCCTGAGATCTGTGTCTGGCTGGCACAACTCTGATCCCTTCACTCACAAACAACTTCTCCTCCTTGTTCAACACTACCTGTGCCAGCCCTTCCCTGGTTCCTGGAGCAGGGGCACATGGTAATGCCCCGTGCCCCGCTGGGGTGTTCAGCTGGGAGCCCCAACACGAGCTCTGTGTCCCTCCAGCTCGTGGTGCAGAACCGTGTTGGTGCCTCGTGGCTGCTTTCGTGTGTCCTCTGTCTCAGTGGGAAGGATGCACCTTCGAGGGCCCAGGGCACAGCACCCTCCTTGTTTTGGCCACCACTCACACCAAACCCTGGAAGTCATCACTTGCAGGTCGTTGCCCTGCAGTCCTGTCATGTCTTGTGACCACCTTGCACAATTCAAGAGCTGGTGGTGAGGGGCAGTCACTTCCCAGACACAGAGTTTGCTGGTTTGAAGACAATTAGCTTTGCTATTTCTGTGTGTGGCGTGTGGCTCTGAACCAGCGTGGCACTGGGAGGGCAGTGCCCTCCCAGCTGGGCAGCGTTTCAGTGTTGTTTTAATCCTTTCCATAAGGCACGAGGTGTTTGTCACTTGTTAATTTAACAAACCTGGGGAGTGATTGCTGCCCTGCCAGCCGTGCTGGCATGACTACATCCCCTCGGGCAGGCAGGGCAGCATCCACACTGAGGAGCGTTCGTGGGCATCCCTGTCCCGGCAGAGAGGGGTGAAATGATGCTAAAAACCCGTGTGTGGTGGGCACCTCCCCGGGCTGAGCCTCAGGTGGGCTCATGGCACAGCGGGTGCTGGATGAGACTCAGTGAGCAGGGCTCGGGCTTGGTTAGCAGAGCCTGCAAAGAGCACATGTATTACTTATTTATGCAGCCCAGGTCCTGGTGTGACGGGGTGCGGCACAACAGCGACAATGACAGTAATTAGAACGGATCTGCACTCAGTGACCCAGAGAAAAGTGAACACCCGGGGAGATAATCACGAGCGAAAGAGGCAGCAGACACCAGGAAACCGTGGCTGTTGCAATCTGAACGAGGAAAGGAGCTCCCAAAGCAAACTAGCTCCTGGAAATCCCATTAGCCCTGACAAATACCCAGCTCCAGGACTGGGGAAAGCATCCCAGGAACATCTGTTCAGGTAACTAATGAGGAGGAATCCAGCTGCTGCTGGCAAGGCTGCCTGCGCCGCTGCCCGAGCTGGGACACCCTGCCTGGGAAAGCTGCCCGAGCTGCTCACAGAGCGGCAGTGCTGTGGTCCCTGTGGTTGGGGACTCTGCAACACCTGGCTCTCCCACTGAGGGGGGTGCTGGGAGCTGAGGGGAGAGCTGGGGGAACGGCTCAAACCAAAAAAGGGGAGATTTGGATTAGATAGTGTGATGAAATTCTTTACTCAGCAGGTGGGGAGATCGTGGCACAGGTTGGGCAGAGAAGCTGTGGCTGCCCCATCCCTGGAAGTGTCCAAGGCCAGGTTGGATTGGGCTTGGAGCAGCCTGGGCTGGTGGGAGGTGTCCCTGCCCATGGCAGGGTGATGCAATGAGGTGGTCTTTAGGGTCCCTTCCAAACCAAAGCCTTCTGTTTCTCATGGCAAGGGTGTGATAAAGCTGGGATCAGGGTTCACTTGCCTTTCCTTCATTATTCCCTGCCCTGCACAGCTGCTGACTTGAGGAGAAGAAGAAAAAGCAAAACACCCCAAAACCCTCATAAAATCCAAACAAAACACCATCCAAAACATGTGGAAGCAGGTGACCTGCTCCCTGCCCTCATCTTCCACAGTGGGAGGGCTTCCAAGAGCCTTAATCCCAGCAAGCATTCAAACAACCACAAATTCAAGGTCTGATTTGCTCTCTGCTCCATCCAACTGTTTGAGGTCAGGTTTTATTGGACCAATTTTGTACTCTGTTTACTTTTCATGAGAAGGCCCTACTCATGAGCTGAAGAAGACCTGAAATGGAACTGAGGAGAACTTTGCACTCACTTGGGTGGAGGGACTCATTCAGCACCACCGTTTTGCAGCCATCCAGCATAAATAATATATAGCCATAAAAACAGCACTGAGAAGGAGCCCTACTCATCTGGGAGTGTTGGAAGCATCACACTGTCTTTGGGCTGGGCAGTCCTGTGGACTCTATGAGGTTTCCTGGTTGGCTTTGAGTTTTGTGACGATAACTGAAGGTGGATGAAGCTCCCAACTCCTCCAGGGACACGTGGGATCTGTAGGCCTTTGAAGGACAGGGTCCAGCCTTACCTCCTGCATCCTTGGGGGTACACCAAGTGGCATGTCTTGGTCATGGGAAGATAAGAGCAGTTTGGTCTGAGGTGTCTCTTGGCCAGAGGACAAAGCTGTAACGGGGTGGGGAGAGTGTTCCAGAGGCACTGAGGGTGGTGGTTGCTCAAGGCTGGCTCAGGTGCTTTTCCAGGGCTTCATTCATGTGTGGGGCCCATTCATGTGTGAAGGAAATCAGTGGTGCACTGGCAGTGCTGTGTGGGAGTCGAGTGCCCCAACACTGCCATCCCTTTGCCTCTGCTTGGATGGTCCTGCCCCCCACCCTGCGAGAATCACAGACATTTTGGGGGTAAAAACTGCTGCTTTTCAGAGTGCCAGTGAGAGCAACACCATGCAGGTCTTGCAGAAGGACTCAGAAGTTGACTCCTGTTTAATCTTCTCCGTTGCTGATCCCAGTGCTGAGGGGCTCATGTGTCCATCCTTAGTGGCCCCAGCATCCCTGGCATGGTGGTTTTCACCAGGGGAAGGCCAGTTCAGCCTTCTTGGCCATGATGAGCAACCCAACATCAATAATCAATGGGTCTTAACCAACCAGGATGGGAGAGCATTAGGGATACCTGGGTTGGGGTGGGTTGTAACCCTTATCCAGAGGCCCACGGTGTGTGTTAAGAGAGATAATGGGTGGGAGAGGGTAGTGATAGGGCAAGAGGGGTGGCTTTAAACCAAAAGAGAGAAGGTACAGTTCAGATTTCAAGAAGAAATTCTTCCCTGTGAGGGTGGGCAGGCCCTGGCACAGGTTACCCAGAGAAGCTGTGGCTGCCTCATCCCTGGGAGTGTCCAAGGCCAGGTTGGATGGGGTTTGGAGCAACCTGGGCTGGTGGAAGGTGTCCCTGCCCATGGCAGAGGTTGAAATGAAATGATCTTTAAAGTCCCTTCCAGCCCAAACCATCCCATGATTCTATGATAAACTACAGTGAAAGGGCACTGATAAACAGCGGAGACTTTTTCCTGAGTTGAGCTGTTTTGCTGGAGTATGGTGTGCAGAAACCAGCTCAGAATGAGCAAGGTGGGATCACTTTGGTCCCCAGAGCAGGGGGGGCTGCATTCCCAGGACTTGATGCCATCCCTGTGCAGACAGAACCTGCTTGGCATCCTCCATGGGGTTCTTTGCCTGCATCAACACTCTGAGATTTCTGTCTTGCCTCTATTTGCTCACCAAAGGCAGTGGGGGCAGCAGTACAAACTGCAGGAAGGAAGAGCTGGAAGAGATCCTGCTCATTTTCTATTGTTTTATGCTTGTAGTAGAATTTTTTTTTTTTAATGTAAAATGTGTTAAATGTTTCAGAAGTGACAGGGCTGGGATGGGACCCAACACACGTGGAGAACAAAGCATGTCAGCCAGTCCCTTGTCTCCGGGCTGGCTGACAACGCTCTGCTCTGGCTGATTTTTGGTGTCATCAATCACAAGTACCCAGACAGCAGCCTCACGGTGCCCTGTGTGCACCACAGAGCTCATTGAGTGACCTGTTAGTGCTCCCAGTTCATTCTGGGGGCACATTTAGAGCAGGGAGATGGACAGCACTGATTTCCTACAGGACACGTCACCGTTTGATATCCCATTAAGTTACAGAGCACCTTTTCCTGGCTGGATCAATAGGCAGAGTCAACCAGAGCCTCGTCTACATGCAGATGAGGAGGATTAGATTTAAATGGGCAAATATCAGTAATGGCTGTTTTTCCCACCAAGGGGAGGATAAGCAGGGAGAAATTTCCGTCATTAATAATTGAAGTTTATAGAGAGGGGAAAAAAATGAAGGTATCATATACCACTCCTGCAGATAACAGGGCCCCGCTTTTGCTGATAATTCTGTCTGGCAGACAAGTGCTAAAAAATTATTATGATTATCACTGGGTTTCTGAATCTGTTATGAGTCTTCTGCAGTGGGGGAATATTTTAATAAATGCCCTTTTGTAGCACAGCTGAAAATACTGTCAGTAACACAAAAGTGTCCATAGAAAAATACGGGCAAAATAGTTGGGAATGAGACTTGGGATAATTTGCCAGAACAAGGAGAATAACAAATTCTGGTGTGGACTTTGCAAAGCAGGGTGACTGGAGTGGGAGGGCACCTCTCTTACCAGCTCTGGAGGAGGCACTGGTGAGACATCCTTCTCCAGGAAGAAGCCCTGGGGTCTTGCTGGGTGTCACCGTGGTGTTCTGAGAGGCTGAGACTGCCCCAGCTGAGCAAACACCTCCAAAGGCAGCCAGGAAAGAGCTTGTCGTGTCTATTTGCCACGCAACATGTGAAAATGCAGCAGCTGTATTTCTGCAGGCTCGAGGAGGAGTTTTCTCCTCTTTTTTTGATTTTCAGGGAAGGCTCCCAGTGGTAACACAGGGTTTACATGTGCAAGCTGGAGCCGTGGATAGTGCTGGCAGGGACCCACATTCCCATCATATGTCCCTAACACGTCCTGGTCGTTCTTCACTCCTGATGCCCTTTGAGCTGCTGCTAATTTCTCCAGACTGCAAAGCACTAGAGGTCGTGGTGCTCTGTGCTTCGTGCTTGCTTGGCTTCCAAGAGCCTTAATTCCAGCAAGCATTCAAACAACAACAGCTCATGTAAATCACCCAGGAAATAACACGTGGAAAGAAGTCAGCATGAATTCCTAATTAACTCCATTTGCAACTGGTGCACATGAGTTAAAGGCCATGTGATTTATCACCTGTCAGTAAAAATATTGGTTGTAGCTTGTGCTTCCAGGCCTGCAAGTGTGTGCAGAGCTCAGCTGATGAGTTAAAGGGCATCTGATTTATGACCTGCCACCAACCATGCTGGTTAGAGCCATCACAGGTGGGGTGGCACAGACACCACGTCCCCTTTTTCCCCAGAGAGCTGTTGGCTTGGTTTTTGCTCCAGCACAGATGTGTGGGAAGGGCTTTGTTTTGAGAAATACTTAAGCAGAAGGAAGTTACAGTAAGAGCTGCTTTGCCCAGTTTAAAGGGAGCACTGGAGAGCAGTTTGGCACAGTGGGCTGTCCTCAAGGATGGTGGTGTTGGTTGCATCCCTGGAAGTGTCCAAGGCCAATGTGGACAGGGCTTGGAGCAACCTGGCCCCATGGAAGGTGTCCCTGCCCATGGCAGGGGGTGGAATGAGATGATCTTTAAGGTCCCTTCCAACCCAAACCGTTCTATGATGATTCTGTGGCTTAACTCTTCATCTTTGTGCCTGGAGGTTTGAGTTTAGTGAGACCAGCCTTTGGGAAACCCTTGTGATTCCAAGCTCTTTCCTAGATATTAGGAACTTTGGTTGTGCTTGTTGGCCTGAGCAGAGCTTAAACTTTCAGCACTCAGGAAAACTAGGTCCTTCTTATTGCTAGCAAAAAGGTGGGCAGCCTCACACAAGCTGTACGCTGTAGTGTGGACAGAAGAGACCCATTCCCAGTTGGATATCAGTATCCTTGGTTGGGATGCAGAAAGTTCTGTGCACTTTCAGCATGATAAATCAGGCCAGTTGTCTCCATAGGTCAGAGGGCCAGTTTCTATGAGGAAATCTGTGGGAGCCAAGTGTTCATTGTGCATGGAAGGTTGGCCAAGCTGGATTCCACCCTTTGGTATGAGCAGATGACTCCTATGGTCACCCCATATTCTTGTGTCTGTGGTCTCCTCTTCTGCCACCCAGTAGACTCACGGAAAGTTTTGAGTTTTACAGTCTTTTCTTGAGTATTAGGTTGTCTTTGAGAAATATCAGGTGTATGTAGAAGGGGAATAGATGAGTTTCTGTCCTTCCTTGGGAGCCCACACTGTGCTGCTGGAGAGGACCAGCTGTGAAATGCTTCTTCCCAGCTCCTTGTGACAGGCACAGCACTCTTTGGGTAACCCATCACCTTCCTGAGCTTGGTGTGATCTGCCACAATGTGCCCATCAGGATTAGTGATTAGTGGTGTGAGAAATTACCCAACACAGTTGGGATCCACCAGAACATCAGGTTGTTGTGTCTGGATCTGTCTAACCTTGGCTTGCCATTGAATGTTAAGAGAGATTGGGGTGGGGATTTTGTGTGTGATATGACAGGTTTTGGAATCTCTCATGTAAAACACTGAAAAGTTTCCTCTGAATGTTTGTGTGTGCAGTCACTGCTGTTGGCTGCATCAGCAGAAGATCAGTGAGAAAGCTCTATGGACCACAAAAACCTCGTTACATAATGTCTGGAAATGCAAGACACACATGAGTTCAAGTAGGAGCTACAGTAAATCATGAGGCTTTTGAGGATGGAGGAAATTTTTTTAAGTGAGCTTGAATTGCTAAGCTCAAAAATTCTCCTAACCCAATGCTGAGTAGAAGTCAGAGCTGACTGGAAGGGTTAGGTGCTGAACCTGATGTTTTCAGCTGAATCAGTTCCTGGATGAGGCCTCCAAAAAGCCCTCAGATGATGAGAAGAAGCTCAAGGTGGTTGGAAACTGTGTTCCTCACCTTGCTCCTCCCTGTCCTGCAGCTGCAGGTGAGTTAGAACAGTACCAACAGCTCTTCTCCTGGGCTCTCCACTCTGGTTCTGCCCTAGCTCCACCTTTTCCCTGTGTCCATCTGATTATTGGGTTTGGTCCTTGTGCTCACTGTGACCCACATGTCAAGATTTAGTTGATATGGGGTGTCTTTTTTTTTTTTTTAAAGTTTTTAGTTTTCCTCTTTCTTTGTGCTCCCCTTCCAAGCATGCAAATCTGGGCAATTAATTATCAGGGCAACCAGAGTGCCCTGCTAGCAAGGGAAATATCCCATCAGCTTTGTATCTTTTCTACATGAAAATAAAAATCTAGTGGGGCCTCTCGGGTATCCAGGCTCTCAGAGGGAGTGAAAGAATGAAAAATGGGCAATGCAATAGAGTTCTGCTGCTGCCTCAGCTGGAGGATGGAGGGAATCAAGGTAACACATTTCCTTGACAGGGAGCACTTCGTGTACTTGTGTGAGCTGTTGATCTGAAAATTAAATCACTTTCTTCTTCAATCTTTGTGCCATTGACCCCAGAGTCACGAGTGAAGGCAGGGGTGTCCCTGCCCCACACAGCCCTCAAGGGGCACAGTGTGCCCCACCAGGTGACTTTATTCCTGGGACTGAAACGTGGGCTGTGCTTGTCCCACATCATGTTAACTGCGAGGAAGTTAAAAAAAAGAAAAAAAAAAAGCAAAGAGAGGGGCTGGATGACTCTCAGAAACCTTTTTGTTTTCCCCAATAGTTGCCTTTTCCCTATTTCTTGGAGCTGACTCCCCCACAGTGGGCTGGGGTTTGGGGGCTGTGAGCAGTGGGGGCACTGGGGGCTGTCCTGGGGTGCAGGAGCTGCCCGTGCAGAGCAGCCCCCACCTGGCCCCAGGGCTCCTGCATTGCTGAGCCTGTGCTGGGCTGGGACAGCAGGAGGGGAACAGTGGAGTTGGTTATGGCTGGGGGGCTGTGGTGTCTTATTTCTATGTGGGTATAAGTGTATCACACTAAGTGTGTGCATGGTATGTGTATTATTTCCATGTTATTTTGGTTCTGGTCAGCTTCACTGTGTTTTCTAATTGTAGAAACACAATCCCTTTGGGCTTTAGAGGTGCAGAGAAAAATGAAAATTTGAGAAAGTCCACTGGAAGACTTGAGGAATTGTTCTATTTAAACATTTGCTCTGCAAACAGCATTCAAGGTGACCTTATATTTAGATTATATTATATTTAGATATTTACATTTAAAAGAGGGGGGTTTAGATTAGATATAAGAAAGTTCTTTCCTCAGTGTGGTGAGGCCCTGGCACAGGTTGCCCGGAGAAGCTGTGGACGCCCCACATTGTTCAAGGCCAGGTTGGATGGGGCTTTGAGCAATCAGATTTCATGGAAGGTGTGAAGGACATGGTTTTGGGAGAAACACGGTGGCAGGACTGGCCATGGGCCCCTTGCCACCACCTCCTCCTGGGCCTGGCACTCTCTCAGCTTTCCAGAGAGCAGGTTTTGTGCTGCTAAAGCTGTTATTTAACACCCTCTTCTGCTGGTTTATCCCAGATGTGAGTGGTCCCTTAGAAACTCCAGTCTGCTGTTTGCCAGTGAGTGCTTTTGGGATGAAGGCAACGTGAGACCTGAGCGTGGCCAGGGACTGGTGCCCCATAGAAGGGAGTAGATGAAAGGAAGGTGGGTATTGAAAACACTGGCCAGAGTAACACAGCAGGTGGGGTTTAGGGTTGAATCCCCCAGCTTTTTGTTTTGTTGCATTTGCTCCGTGTCCCACAGGGATGGACTCTGCCAAAGCCACGGGCTCGCTCCCCACCGTGCCTGCTGCCCCTGCACCATCACCCTCCTCTTGGGCTCCCAGCTGGGTTTCTCTGTTGAGCAGAGGGACAGGTGACCAGGGACAGGTGTCAACACTCAGACTGCTGGCCCTGCTGGTGCAGCTCATTGCCCTGGGAGCAGGGCAGGCAGTGAGCACATCCCAGGCTGCTGACACAGGGCTCGGTGTCTCCCGTCGCTGGGAGAGATAAAGAGAAGGGAAGATGAAAGGAACAATAATATTTTTACACTTATTGTAACTCGGGTTCCATTTCATATTTCGTTAATTATTGTTTTGTCATGTTAGGAGCCTGGGGAGGAAAATATTAATCACAGGTTTTGCTGAGTGCTGTTTCAGTAAGTAAATTAATTTCAGACGAGAAACTTGTTTGTGGATGTTTGGCTCCTTCCCACTGTCAGCAGCCGAGCTCGCACCCAGCACCCCCCAGCCATGACACGCTTTTTGGCACGTTTTGGTTGCAGCATTCACTGTCACCACAGTGAGCAGAGTTTGCAGGTCCCCTTGGCTTTTGTTTCTCTTGGTTTTGTTTGCTTTTTCTCTCTTCTGGCAGAAGCCAAGGCAAAGAGATGCCCTGTGTGGCTGGAGCAGGAGGTGGTAGCAGCCACGGGATGCTGCAGAGAGCCAAAGTGGTCTGTGCAAAACTCCTCTGGCCTGAGGCAGCTGTGGGAGAGGAATTCAACAGGCAGAAAGGGGCATGGCCCATTGCTCCTCTCCCCTCTCCATCCTCTCCATTCCACGTCACTGCTCACCACATCCCTCTCCAGGCACAGGTCTGTACCAGGGCTGTTCCCTTCTGTGCACCACTCCTGGCACTGGGGAAATTCCAATGACACATATCCATCTTTTTTATAACTCAAAGCCAGCATTTCTTTGTCAAGGAAGAGAGCCCTGAGGCAGATATGATTAATGGCACACAGTGTGTTCCCCCCACCAGGGATTATTCCCTCCCTGTCTGAGAAGCAAGTCAGGAGCTGTGTTGGCTGAGCACGGATCAGAGCTACTCAAAGCAAACCTCCCAGGTGCTTATTTTGGGAGAGGGCTTTGCATCCTTTCTCATTTGTGAAGTCCATGACCCCAGACAAAAATAAATACCACCTAACTGCTCCTGCTCTGGGTTATTTCTGGCAGCATCGCCAAGTAACTGAATTTCAGAGGGCTGTGAGTGTGTGTGTATAAACCAGTAGATCTCAGTAAGATAATCAATTATATGCAAGAGGAAACCAGAACTTTTTCCATTGGTTTTATCAGATATTGTGGTCAGTTGAGGCAATTCAGAGCAACTCGGAACCCGATTACATTCATTCTTCCTATAATCACTCCATCTCTGTTTACCATATTCAGTTAAAGTGGCTTGTTTGCTGCATCCGCTCTGCTGCCAAAATAACCTCATTTACTCCTGCAAAGGGCTGTTGCTGCTGCTGCTCTGTATGTTCCTGCACTGCAGACACCTCCTTGGCCACAGCCCTGAGGTTTGGACATGGTGCTCATTGAATCCCGCCAGGCACTTGATTGGTTGGCATCTCATTCACTTTCAAATACCAGTTGAATGACAAGAGGCTGGTTTGGGTTTTTTTTTGGAGATGTGGGCTTGGCTTTCACCTGCTGTGGAGCTGAGCAGCCCCTGAGCTCTGGGCTGCTTCCCTGGGCTCTTGGTGCTTTGCTATTTTTCTTGTGGTTGCCGTTGTTTTTGTTGGTTTTGCAAATTCAAGTGTCAAACAGAAGAGTCTGTTAAAAGTGCTCAGGTTGCTGCTGAGTGGAAAGTTGGGCCCAGAGCTGGCAGAAGCTGCCCTGACTGCAGCAGGGGATGCAGGGGAAGGCTTTGCCTGCAGGGTGTGAAATCAGCAGCCAGTGAGCAGCTTCTGCTCTGTGGAACTGTCGATCCCCTCGTTCCTCCTGGCCTTTGGTTTTGCTGCAGGCACGTGCATGAAGCCCCACTGAGATGGGTGAGGTGTTTGGGAGATGCTGGAAGAGCTGCCCCATTTGGGGAAATCCTAGGATGGTTTGGGTTGGAAGGGACCTCAAAGCTCCTTTTGCTCCAACTCCCTGCCCTGGACAGGGACACCTTCCACCAGCCTAGGTTGCTCCAAGCCCCGTCCAACCTGGCCTTGGACACTTCCAGGGATGGGGCAGCCACAGCTTCTCTGGGCAACCTGTGCCAGGGCCTGCCCACCCTCACAGGGAAGAAGTTCTACCTATTTTTTAACCTAATTATGTTTTCCTTCAGCTTAAAGCCTTTGCCCCTGGGCCTATGACTACTAGCCCTTGTAAAAAGTCCCTCTCCCATTTTCTTGGAGCCCCTTTAGGGATGGGAAAAGCCTCTAAAGTCTACCTGGAGCCTCCTCTTCTCCAGGCTGAACAACCCCAACTTTCTCAGCTTGTCCTCATGTGGAGGAGAGGAATAAAACCTGACCAAAATGGCCAAGACCTGGGCTTTTGCCTTGCATTGTCTGTCTTTGCTGTGGCTCAACCCTTGCTGCTCACCCTGGAATGCTGAGTTGACCTGCAGGAGCACTGTTGGTCCAAACACAATCACCTTGACCCGGCAGCTCCTGGTCCTGGGGCCATTGGTGAGGTTGGACGGGGCTTGGAGCAACCTGGTCTAGGGGAAGATGTCCCTCCTGTGGCAGGGGGGTTGGAGTGAGATGGTCTTTAAGGTCCCTCCCTACCCAAACAAGTCCACGATATGACAGTGAGTGCTCTGTGTTCTGTCAGCACACGTGGGGCAGGGGAGAAGCACCTGGTGCTGAGCACCAGGACGCTGGATCTCGTGGTGGGATTCCATGTCTCCTCGCTGGGCTCCTGGATTTTCTCCTCCCCCTCCTGGCCAGACTTTGCTGCCCTGTGTGAGGCAGTTGAGGTGCACCACCACTCGGTGGAAAGGAAGAGCTTTGTGTCCTCGAAGCTCAGGAAACTGCTGTGAAAACAAAGCCCCCAGAACAACCCAAAGCAGGGATGGTTTGATGGTGCTTGTGAGTTTCTCACGCTTCTTGGCTCAGAATGTGATTTGAGTGCTCTGAAATGAAACTGTCTTGAAAGCATTGTGGGGTTTTTTTGCTTGTTTCAGTGGGGGCAGTGAAACTTCTCAGAGCTATAAATCTAAAGCCAGACATGAATTTGTCCCCTTTTGTTTTCCTATAACTATTGTCTTCTGCTTCAAGATGTATAAGCATTTTTTTCAGCCTGGCCTGCTGTGAAATCCTGCTTTCAGTGATCAAAGCCCTGATTTGTTTCACTGTGAATTGTGGCTCTGACCCAGCCCCAAGTGGGAGCTTCATCCATGTTCCAGAATCCATTCTTTGGAGATCCGAGGCTGGAGTGGCAGGACATGGGTTTGTTTGCAGAGGTGTTTTCCTTCCAGTGGGACTGGGGGGGTTGAAGTGTCTCACTGCAGATGAGCCTGATTAGCTGTATTTTATGTGGGGGGGCTTCAGTAGCCTCCAAATGATCCCATGTGGGGTGAGATCAGAGCAGCTTCTCATGGTGCACTGGGGGTCCCACCAGGTCCTCCCTGTGTCCTTTCCCAGGGAGCACAGGAGCAGCCCCTGTGCTGGGGACTCAAGCCCTGCATTGAATGATTTACCAAAATTAATCATTTTATATGTTGTCATCAGCTCTCTGCCACCTCCTTTTTGGACAAAACAAGGCCTTTTCCTTTCTTCTCCCATGAAATACCTTCATGTTTCAAATGTCCTCTCTCGCCCCCAGGGCTTTGCTTTCCCATCTTTCTTCCCTTGTTTTCCTGTGTCTCTGTGCTGAGAGGTGGGGGAGCAGAGCTGAATTCAGCACCTGGAGCAGGTGTGTGCTGACAGTTTGGACAGCAACGTTACAGGATCGTCTGTGTTCTTCTCTGACCTGTTCTTTTTGCACTCTGTCATTCTGATACTGCCGTGCTTTCCGGGGAGGTTTGCAGGGGGCAGCTGACATGATATTGGTCTTACCACTTAAGACTCAGTTAATTTAACCCCTGCTAAAGTCTAGAAGGATTTCAACCCCCTCCTTGCTGCACAGACTGTTCTGGATTTGTCAGTGCAGGATTCCTCCTGCTCTGATATTCCCTTCTGCTTGGTTAGGTGGATCTGAAATTCCCAAGACTTCATCACTTGTAATTAACCTAAATAATGTTCTTTCCATCTGCAAACTTTGTTCCACTCTGCAGGCTACTTTTCAGTTCATTAATAAAGATACTGAGCAACAGGAGACCTGGTTAAATACTGCTGTTGGTGTGTTGTTCATTATTTCTGTCTTGAAAAGTAAGTCCTGGCATGGTGTTGTCATGGCCCTGAGCAGCGTCAGGTCTGTGTACAGTGTCACCCACATCTAAAGCTCAGTTTGGTTAAACTAAAGCACAGCTTACTGTGGGAACTCTTCACTCATTTGAGATCAGTCTTAAAATAATTTAGGCTCAAGTCATTTCCTCACAGAGCAGCTGTATTTGAATGAAATTTCAACTGAGAGTATCCCCAGCAGTGGAAGTTGTGATGAAAACACACCTTAATTGAAATGAGCTGAAACTCAAATGGAGGTGGGTTCAAAGCTTTACAGTTTCTTTGTAGAGAGCTCTGAGAAGAAACCTTGGAAAGCATCCACAGGCCTGAGCAGCTGGTTCTCCTACAACCCTGGGTGGCTGAGGGAGAGCTGCAGGATGTTGTGTGGGACCATCAGCACCCCAGTTTCCCTCGCCCTGCAAAAGGCTAAAGTTGTCCCAGTTTGCAGGTTTGCTTCCCAAGTCTCTCTCAGGGACTGTGCAGCACTTAGCAACCCAGAGCTCTTCTGCACAGCAGCTGACTTTGCTGGTGCTTTTGTGCCTGTCCCATTTTATAGGCTCCTTTGGAACTGTTGTGTTTGGAGAGGTAAAGCTCAAAATGCTCTCGCTGTGACATGAACTGGAGTTGAAGCTGTTGATGAAATGATTGTCCTGATGGGATGGTTGCAGTGGGTGGTCTGAACTCAGGGATCCTGTGCCCCAAAATCATCAGGTTGGAAGCCTCAGAGAAGAGCAGAGGAGTGTGACTGATGCCATCCTCTTTGCTGGCTGATGGGACTGTGGCTTAGCAGTGCTGGGAGAGCAGAAACTCCCCAGGAGGGACACAGGGATTTCTGAATTAAAGAGAATAATTAAACACACTCAGCTGTCGTGCTGGGACTGGGGACTGTCAGGTGCAGGCAGGGGTTGGTGAGCAGCTCTGAGACCCAAGAAGTGGATGGATGGATGGATGGATGGATGGATGGATGGATGGATGGATGGATGGATGGATGGATGGATGGATGGATGGATGGAAATGATGTCCTAAAATGATGGTTTCTGTGCTGCCTGCAGTAAATATCTCCACGCAGTCTGAAGGGAGAGCCTTGGCTCGAGCAAAGCTAAATGTGATTTGGGGAGTTGTTTGTGTCAGCACTTTCAGCCTCCCTCAGATCCAACCACATAGTGTGTTGTTTCCTCCATGTCTTGCAAAGATTTATATATATGTGTTTAGACTGAATATATTAATACACTTTTTTCCCCAAGAAATATAAACCAAGAGCTTCCCACTCTCTGGGAGATTCATTATGTTTTGTTTAAAGGGACCAAACTTGTTTTCCCCTCTGATGAGCACACAAGTGCCCGGCCCTACTCAGCCACCAGAGAAGGTGATGAATTCCCCTGTTGTTGTAGTCAGCAGTGAAACGGGGTCTGATGCTGCCCAGCCCCCCTTCAGCCTGGCTGGGGCTGACTTACCTGCCCCAACAGAGCCCATCATGAGCAGGTGGAGAAGATGCTGCATGTGAAGCCTTAGAGGATCACAGAGGGACAGGTTGCAGGGCAACCGAGGGAAACAAGAGATTATAGCCAGGCAGTAACAAATTAAGTGTTTTCATCTCTCCAGGATGCTTAAATCTTTATAATCCAGACTCAAATAAAGAGAGCCTTCCCTGATGTGGAGGAGTTCGACTGAAGCAGAGTCTGTGGCTGTTGTACCATGTAGCATTGGTACAATTCCTGCTGCTCCCTCTCTGGGCTCAGAACAAGGGGGATTCTTTCTCCTAACACTTAGGAAAAATGGGAAAGTCAGATAAAAAGAGGTATCTTTTATATCTTTTGTAGAGGTGAGGCTGAAGTATAAATGAATCATATTCACCGGAGGTCTGAAATCTTGAGGTGACTTCCTGAATTGGGATGCCATGTCGGTGGAAATCACTTTCCCCCGCCAGATGCTTTTGGAGAAAGCATGGAAGAAAAATCATGTGACTTAGGAATGTGATCTTTTTTAGGTGTCTGACTTGGGCACCATGAGGAGCTGAGCAGAGGGTCACAGTCTCTGGAAACATGGGGTTCAAAATGGTCTCATGAGGTGTCAAAGCTGAACTTGAGTATTATGTCATTGAACCCTCAATCTGGAGAGGTTTTACCATGTGTCCTTCCATTCTGCAGAGGACAGTGAAACCCTTCTCAAGGCTTCAAGCAGCCTGGCTGTGAGGTGGTGCCCATCCTGTGAGGTGGTACCCATCCCTCCTGTGATCCCGATGGGCATCACAACAGTTTGGGGAGCAGCAGGACCAGGTGCAGCTCTGCTGGTTGTCCTGGTTGGCACAGTCCTACTTCTATGTTCAGGTGCTTGTGGAGTGGCATAGAAGGAGGTTTCTTGCCTCCCACTGTGCCATGGCAAAGAAGCCAAAATGGGTTCTCCTACTCATACCTTCACCTTGTCGACATCTTGCCCAAGGCCTTGCTTCCTGACATCACTGTGCAGATAACTGCTCCTTGGTGAGACCTTTGGTCACTGGATTGAGCCTTCCTGGGCTGGATGTGCCTTTGGAGATAACACTCTTTATCCTATGGCTCAGGAAGAAATTGCAGCCAAGGAAGAGGGAGAAGCTGCTGGTGGTGCCCTGTGCCAGCACACCTGGTCACCTGGGCCACACTGGGTTTCACCAGCAGTTAGGAATGCCCCTCAAAAATGAGAGTGTGAACTCTGTCTAGAAGGGTTTGTCACTTTGTGCAGTGTCTGGTAAAGCGTTTCTGGTGCTTGGCTTGAGTGGGACAGTCCATGAACACACCAGGTATGGGATGGTCCATGAGCACACCAGTTATGGGACATTCCTGAGCACACCAGCTGTGGGACAGTCCATGAACACACCAGGTATGGACAGTCCCTGCTGCTCAGCCCCACAGGTCCATGTGGGGTGGACAGCCTGTGAGATGTGGGGCTGGGTGCCAAATCCTCAGGCTGTTCATGGTATCTGGCCTTACAATCCCTGTTTGAAGGTGTTGGCTGAAGGTGTGCTTGGAGCCAGGATCCATCCCAGGGTTGGAAAGCCTGCTTATGTGGATGAAAACTGGATCCAGTGGATCCATCTACAGCATCGTTGTGCCAGTAGGAAGGGCGTCCTGGTGAGGAGGGCTGCTTGCAAGGATCTTACTGCTTGCAAGGACCCAGCCCTGGAGTCCCTTTTGTTCTTCAGATCATGAAGAGGGGATAAAGTCCATACAGGAGCTACAAATCACACGATCACAGGCAGAGAGTGCCACAATACCCCTCAAAACCATTCCTTTGCCAGGCGTTTCTTGAATTTTAAGAATCACCAAATATTAGAGTGGATTTAAGAAAAGCCTCTGGCGTTGGGAATCGTGAGTGGCAGTGGGCACAGAGATGGCAGTGGGCACAGAGATGGCAGTGGGCACAGAGATGGCAGCCACCACCTCGAAGCACAACTCCTTTGGGCACCCTGCAGGCTGAGCAGGGGTTTCTCCTCCTGTGCAGCCCCTGCTGGACTCCTCAGGGCCATTTTGGTGGCAGCTCCAGCATCACTGACATCCCTGTGACTTCACATGAGGGATGAACAGTGTTGGGGCTCAAGGATCTCCACAGGGGCTGATGTTTCCCTTTGCTTCATTAGCAAGGCTGTGCTAATTAGCACCTGCACCCATGCAAGTGACAGCAGTCAGGCTGAGGGATGTCCCCCCGTGGCAGATACAGCAGGTCAGGCTGGAAGGGGCAGCACAGCCATAAATCCTGTGAGATCAGAGGCTGAGGGATGCAGGAGTGTGGAGGTTTTCACCTGGTGTCCACCCAAACCTCCAGGCCCCGCCTTTCCCGGGGGGAAAGGAAAAGGAGAAAAGGCAAAAACCAGCTGAGAGATAACGGCAAAGCAAACTCAGAGTGGCTTAACACTTAAATTTATTACTAACAAGATAAGGACTAAAAAGTAAGAAATAAATCAGTCTTAAGAACACCCCTCTCCTCCCACTCCTCCCTCTTCCCAGCAGTTCCAGGGAGCAGGGAATGGGGGTTTGCAGTGGGGTGTTGGTTCTGCCATTGCTCTTGTCCTGGGGGGGTCACCCCATGGGCTGCAGGGGGGTCTGTGCACCCCGATGGATCTCCAGGGGCTGCAGGGGGGGCACAGCTTTGAGTCCTTCCCCTCTCTGCTCCCGTGGGGTCCCTCCTTCTCCTCCTCCTGCTCCCACCTTGGTCTCTGTGTTGTTATCCCATGGCTGGAATTTCCAACTGCCCCACACTCCTAAATTCTTAACTCTGTGATCCCAGAGCTGTGACTGGGATTCTTAATTGGCTCCACTCTGGCCACCAGCAGGAGGTCCCTCCTGGCCCTGGCTGTCCTTGGCTCCTCAGGACAGGGGAAGCTTCTGGCAGCTTCTACCAGAAACCACCCTGGATAGCCCCCCCTTCTACCAAAATTCAGCTGCAGAAACCCATGACAGGGAGGAAAAGGGGAGCTCAGCAAGTTGGGGGAGATTTTATGTCTTCTTTTGGTCAGCTGGAGTTAATGTTGGCAGGGCAACCCCAGAAGGAGCCTGGAAAGACCTTCCCCCGAATATCTGAATAGCAGTTTGGTAAACAGGGCATCTGGATTTCTGAATGGTCTGACACTGACGAGCTGAAACGAGCTCAGTAATTTTACTGTGGCACATTCACTAAGTCAGACATTTACATGGTGAATCAGAATGACCTCGAAAACCTTTCTAGGTCAAACTATTGCTTGAAAAGTTGTCTTTTTCAAAGGCAGGGCCATAAGTTTTCATGCTTACTCTGACACATTTTCCTTCTACCAGTGCAATATGAGTCTTCAGGACATGATTTGTCATGTCCTACACTGAGAAGAGAGAAAGAAACATGAACAAGGGGAGTACTCCTTTCTTACTGAGTCAAGGCTTCTTCTAGCCACCTCTCTTGTCCTGACATAGGATGTTGGACACTCGACCTGCAGGGGTTTCAGGTAGCAGTTACAACCCCTCTTGTATTGGCATGGTGCCGTTTCCAGCAGTGCTCCAACCTTGCAAGCTCCTGGGTCCAGCCCACCCTTGGAGCCCTAACCCTTAATTAGGAATTAATTTTTTTATTAGGTGCTTTCTCTCCCCTGAAGAGGCTCAGGGAGGCTGTTGAGGTTTGCCTGTGATGACATTCATCACTGAAGAGATGGGATGGGGCATCTGCTGGCCTGGACACCACAACCTGGGAGTCACAGGTGTGAGTGAAGTTGGAAGGACCAAGGTTGGAAGAACCCAGACCCTTGATGCCATCCTGCAGCTCCTGCCTCCTCTGGTAACATCTTGCAGTCTGAGCAAATGCAGCTTTCGTGCTGTTAGGAGGAAGCCTGAGCTTCTAATAAAAGCCTGGCTGTTCCTGTGGGTTACTGATTCTCAGAGGGCAAACGTAACTGGGGCTCCAACAAGAAGTAGAGAGGGCTCCCCACCACCCTCACTTGGTTTGGGGTGGACTGAAACGTTTTTGGCCTGTGGTGCTTGTGGTGATGTGGCTGGGTGAGGACCTGGGATTGGTGTTAGCAGAACCTGCCAGGTGCTGGGCTGAGCTGGCAGCATCCTCAGAGGTGCCCAAATCATGGAATCATTAAAGCTGGAAAAGATCTCTGAGGTCATCAAGTTTAACCTTCAGCCAAATACCACCATGTCCACTAAACCATATGGCAAAGTGCCACATCTGCTGATTCCTTGGACACTTCCAGGGATGGTGCCTCCACCACTGGGCAGTCCTGCTTCCTGACCGCAGCCAAAGGCAAGCAGCAGGTCTGTGTGCTGTTGGCAGATCACCCCAATGACAGATCACCCCCAAGGGCTTCACTCCCCGTGAAGAGTGGGCTTCCCTCCCACTCCCCCTCCCATGCCCAGGGCTCCACACTGAGCCCCTCCACCTGCTCAAGGCAGTGGGGGTGGAAAGAGAGAATCTCTAAAGGTCCCTTCCAACTCAAACCATTCTATCACTGATTCTGTGAACTTCCAACCCAAACCATTCTGTCAATGTTTCTATGAACTTCCAATCCAAACCATTCTATAAATGATTGTATGAACTAGAGGATCTCCAAAGATCCCTTCCAACCCAAACCATTCTGTCAATGTTTCTATGAACTTCCAATCCAAACCATTCTATTAATGTTTCTATGAACTGGAGCATCTCTGAAAGTCCCTTCCAACCCAAACCATTCTGTCAATGATTCCATTAACTAGAGGATCCCTAAAGGCACCTAAAGGTGCCTTCCAACCCAACCCAGTGGAGCAGCCTGTGATAACCCCCCAAGGAGGGTTCGGTGCAGGGGGTGCCATCACAGGGGACATCCAAGAAGCCCCCTGTGCCCAGTGGTGCCCCCCTACCCTTGTGCCCCCCAGAGAAGCACCCCCCAACCTCCCCAGGCTGCAGAGAGCTCCTCCAGCTGAGCTGTGACCTACTTGGAAGTAGCTTTTGCCATCCCAGGGAAGTGGGTAATGGGAGGCTGCAGTGCCTTCAGAACAATTACAGCTCACAGCAGTCCAAATGAAAATGTTTGTGGAAAACAACATGTGCATAATTAAGGCTTAATGAGCCCTTGTCTGTTTGGAATCTGCAATTAGATTTATAATAGAAAATACCAGCAAATGCCAAATAGCTTTAAAAGAAGACGAGATAAAAGATAATTTTGCTGCAAATCTATAGTAATACTGTAATTTAATGAGCTGGAAGTGGTGCAGAGAAAGACTGTAAAAGCTTTGGACAAGTTTGTATTGTGCATGTTTATCTTATCTGCCCATTTCCCTATCTATAAAGCTGTCAGTCTTGCTTTTAACTGCTTGGAAAAAGGCAGGACTTTGCTAAAATCAAGAAGACTCCCTTTGTTTATTTTTATTTAAGTCATTAATTAGTCAGGCAAAGCTTCTCTTTTCTCTTTCTCATCAACATGCTTTAAACTTCTTGTTAGGGTTAATAATAGTAATAATAATACTAATAGTAATAATAACATCTTTATTCAATTATTTACAGTGAGACAGGGGCATAATAATAATAATCAGAGGTGCTTCTTTCTGATTAGTGTCATTAATTTTAATGAGTTTTTAACTGGTTTTTTAAGATGTCGAGAATTTTCAGCACCAAGGGAGATGTTTCATAAGTAAACCTGAGGCCAAGTTGTCTGCAGCAAGCACAAAACACTAATGAAAAAGTTACATGGCAGTAAAACCTGGTGAAAAGATATAAAATGAGCAGAGAGAGGTAGCAAACAAAAAGGAAATAAAAAGTGTTTGAAAGAAGTCGTGTGGAGGGGGGGGATTGTGCTCAGGAATTGAGGTTGGGAGTGAAGTGATACCAACTTTGGGTGCAGCACAGGGACCAAGGGAATGCAGGCCAGGGCACTGAGGCTGTGGCACACACACACACACCCTGGCAAGGCAGCCCAGCAGCTCTGTGTGACAGCTTGAAAGGAAATCTCACTTTTCATTAATTTTGCTCTTTTAGACTCGTGTCTGAGTGTGTCAGGTGAAACTGTGAAATGGATTTTACTTTGTCAGCCCTTTTTTCATTTTGCAAGTCATACTATGTACCTCTGCAAGAGCACATTTGCATACAGAGTGGAGGGCAGAACCACAGAAAGCAGGTTTTTACTGGTGCCAAATATCTGTGTGTTGGAAACTATTTTCTAAATGACTGACATGGAAGATCTCTGATTTATTTTTTTTTCCCTCCCAGTTAGGTGGTTTTTCATAATGCTTCATCATGTCTTAAAAATTGACCATTCTTCTACCTTATGCTTTGCAACAGAAGAAAACACACACGGTCTTGAATTCTGTGGGGCAGAGATGTACTTTTGCTTGGAAAAAGGTTTGAGTTAGAGGGGACCTTCAAGCTTCAAACCCCCTGCCATGGGCAGGGACACCTCCCACCAGCCCAGGTGGCTCCAAGCTCCATCCAACCGGGCCTTGGACACTTGCAGGGATGGGGCAGCCACTGCTTCTCTGGGTAACCTGTGCCAGGGCCTGCCCACCCTCTGAGTAAAGAATTTCCTGCCAATATCCAATCAAAAACTACCCTCTTTAGTTTAATGCTGTTGCCCCACTATTGCCCATCACTGCCTGTGTAAACATTGATTGTTCCTCTCCTTTATAAGCCCCTTTTAGGCACTGGAAGGGGCTCTCAGGTCTCCCAGCCTGGCTCCAGGGCAGGGGGGCTCGAGCCCTTGGACCATCTCCATGACCACCTCTGGACTCGCTCCAACAGCTCCATGTCTTTCTTGGGCTCCAGGTGGGGTCTCAGAGGGAATTCAGGGAGTGGAAGTATTTAGGGAAGCACTTGTGCCTGCAGGTGAGTTGTGTGGTTTTTACCCCACAGCTGGGCAGAGTGCTGCAGGTGGGATCTCACAGGGGAGTTAGAGGGTGGGAAGTATTGAGGGAAGCACTTGTGCCTGCAGGTGAATAGTGTCTGCCTTGGGCTGTGCTTCGGGTTGCTGTGCTGAAAGAACAGAGTGAATTAAAGTCACTGTTGTACTTGGTGGATGCCAGCTGAGTAGCACGTGTGATTTATGAGCTATTGGAGTCAATTAGGAGATACTTGGGCACCAGGTTGTGGACCTGTCCAGCTGTCAGCAAGGCTTCAGGACTGCAAGCACATACGTAGTCTTACAATGTGCATAGCTGTGTCCTGCTGGCTCCTCTGCCAGCTCTACTCCTCGCTGCCCTTCTGTGCTTGGTTCTTTGTTTGCTGTACAATTGAGAAAAGATAAACAGAGATTTCCAAAGCCATTCCCTCTCTGTGCACGTCACACCCCGCGTCACCCAATGCTGGCAGCGCTGCCCACCGGGGCTCCCTGCACGCTCTGGGGCCAAGGGGGCAAATTATAGGGTGGGGAAACTTCCCTGCAGTGGGTTTCCTTATTCACAGCTGCTCCCTGGTGCTCCACTGGCCACGTGTAGCCCCTCTCCAGTGAGCCCTTCGCCTGCATCCTCTCTCCAGTGGTCCCTCTACTTGCATCCTCTCTCCAGTGGTCCCTCTACCTGCAGCCCCTCTCCAGTCCCTCTGGTCACTCTGTTTGCAGCCAGGGCTGTTGCTCTGCTGTCGAAATCAGCATCTCCATGAAGAGCTCCCAGAGCAGAGACTTGCTTGGAGCTGTTTCTGAGGCAGACAGGTATAAGCTCTATTTTTATCTCAGCCTCGAGGTTTTATCTTGCAGAAAACAATGTTTCTCAGTGCCTTTGACGCTGGCACTGTTCTAGCACAGAGCCTCCGTGCCTCCTTTTAGATCTTTGTGTGTTTTTTGCCTCTCTCAGTTTCCTGTGAAGTGCTGCTGGTGGAGCAGCCAGTGCAGTTAATGAGAATTAGCATTTACTGTGTTTAATGCAGACTGTCTGAACACCAGCCCAGTGCCAGGACTGTGCTGCATCCCTGTATCCTCCTCCCATCCCAAAGGGACCCCGGGTGCCTTCAGCTCTCCTTCAGCTGCTGATGGGTGAAGGACCAGCTTTGCAAGGGGCTGGTGTTTATTTTTTTGGCAGATAAACTCCTCCAACACCTGTGATAAACAGCTCAGGATGTGCTTGTTGTTTGGTTTTGAAAAGGAAGCGATGTGCGTGCCCGAGCCTTGCAGCAACATCACTGCAAAATAAATAGTGTTAAGCTGGTCAGAGTTGGGCTGGGGAGGTCCTGGGTGAGAGAAGGGGGTGCTGCTCCATCCCAGCAGCCTGTCTTCTTACCCATGCCCACGCTTGGAGCGAATCTGGGAAGGCTTTGGTTTGGGCAGAGCTGCAGCTGCCGTGGAAGAGGAGGATGGAGATCTCCTGAGCGCTCGGTGCCCCAGGGCTGCTCGGAGCGCCCGCAGCTCCTCTGCCTGGCATCGGGCTGAGACCTAAACACCATCATCTGAACACAGTCCAAAGGTATCAGATCAACATCTGCCCTCAGGGGCAAAACCTGTTGTGCTGAGAAGCCCAGCCCCTCCTCCCTGCACCGTGGAGGTGTAAGTGTGAGCAACGATGGCCTTTAAATTAGTGGTCCTTTCTCTGAGCATCAGTGCTGTCCTCGCTGCAGCTGGGTGGAGGAGAGGGGAGCCTGGGCGGAGGGTCAGCTGGGCTGGGCTGGGCTGCTCTCTCTTCTTGCCAGAGTTGCACCTGAAAGGGTTAAGCAGAATTTTGATCTCGGCAATATTTTCATGCTTATACATTCTGTTTCTCATTTCCATGACAAAGATGGTAGGAAGAGCAGAATAAGGTACAGAATTTGCAGAGCAATTTTAAGACTGTAATGAGAACAGAAAATAGTAGGGGGAGAAGAATTGTAATTAGAATATGAAATGGGAAAAAAAAATTAATCTATTTCCATGGCAGTCTTAAGACTAAATTCTGCTGCTCCCTGTAGCTTTCAGTGGATGGATTTTTTGTGTGTGCATGTGAAGAGCTTGAACCCCTTTGCAGGGTCTGAAAGATCTAGGTAAATGAGTTTAAGTCCTCATTCCCCCCAGATAATGTAATAACAATAATTCTGTGTGCAGTGTTCATGGGAAACCAGCCAGTCTCTGAGATAAATGGATGCTGTCACTTGAATAGTGGTGGCATTTGAGGGCTCTCCAGCCTTGAGCTCAGGAGAATGAGAGGGGATGCTGGAGATCTCCTGGGGCTGGGGGTCAGTGCAGCTGCCTGGGTGACCATCATGTAATAACATATCACAGAAGCACCCAAATCCCAAATATTGTCAGTTGTGAGGGACATCTGTGTGTGCCAAGGCCCTGGGAAGAGCTGGGACACCCAGGTGGGACTGTGCAGCACCAGGTCCAGCTGAGCTCTGAGCATCTCCAGGGATGGAGACCCCCCAGCTCGTGGTTTATTTTTTGACCACCCCACATGCTGGGAAATGTGTTTCCTGATGTTCCTTGGGGTTATATCTACCCACAGAGCTTCCAGCAGCCCAGAGGTCAGGGTCTGAATTTGCTGTTCACCTCTCATTTGTCCACTTGCTATTCTGGATCCTTCCAGGCCACATAGCATCCTGCAGCAAGAGCTTTTGTTGCTGGGCCCGGTAGGAAGAGCTGCTCTGTAAGGTGTTTAATACCACTTGCTAATGGTTTCAGCGTCACTGTTTTAGGCTGTGAGAAGCAGAGAAGAGCCATTCCCTGTTCTCATGTCAGGACTTCATGTCCATCCTTGTTGAGTCCCTCCATCACCCTTTTATCTCCCCTTTTTCCTCAGCCATGTTGCCATTCCACACCATGGATTCCCCCTGTAATTCCCCTCTCTCCCTCTGACTGTACAGATGGTAAAATAATACTTGATCATTTATTCTTTGCTCTTTTCCGTATTGTTTCTAAAACTCAAATGGCAGTTTTGGCAGCTGATGATAACTGAGCCAAAGTTGGGAGTGAGCTCTTCAGAACACTTTCTCTTCTGGACAGTAGCAGCTATTTTAAGGCCCATTGTCATGTCTGTGTAGTTGGGATTGCTTTTCTCCAGTGCATTACTTTGCATTTATTGACATTAAATTTAATCTTCCATTTCCTCAGTGCCACTTAGTGCTGCAAGAGTCCTAATGCAAAGCTATTCAAAGTCTCTTTTAGTTTGGCTAGCCTGAATAATTTTTGTCTCATTAATAAACTGAATCCTTCTAGATCAGTTCTATTATGAACTGGATAGATTTTAGTGCAGATGGATCGTGGACCATCATCCTCCACTTGCTAAAACCTGCTGGGTATCTTTCCACTGGCTCTGAGCAATAGGACCTTCCCCTGGGTTTTGTGATAAGTTGGGATGTGGGTTTTGGAACTATTTTTTGAGGACCTTTGAAAGATGTCCAATCACAGAATCACCTTTTCTGGGTGCTTGTTGACCCTTCAGCAAACACTGAAGTGGATTGTGAGGCACAACATCCCTGTCTCGGATCCCTCTGTGCTCCTTGGTGGTGTGTTGGAGCTCCAGGTGGTTTTACATAGAGGGAGTTGGACATGCTGGTCTGGCACCTTCCCCTTCCTACTCCTGTTTTTTGGGAGTGGAGGCAGTAGGTCCTGCACCACAGTCACCATCATTTAATCATCATGTTTGGAAAAGGCCTCTAAGGTCACAGAGTTCAACCATTCCTCCTGCACTGCCAAGGCCACCACTGACCCATGTCCCCAAGTGCCACATCCACACATCTTTTAAATCCCTCCAGGGATAGGGACTCCACCACTGCCCTGGGCAGCCCCTTCCAGTGTCTGACCACCCTTTCAGTGAAGAAATTTCCCCAAATATCCACTCTAAACCTCCCTTGGTGCAACTTGAGGCTGTTTCCACTTGTCCTATTGCTGTTTCCCTGAGCTTGACCCCCTCAGCTCCCCGCTCCTGGCAGGGACTTGCAGAGCCAGAAGGTCCCCCCCTGAGCCTCCTTTTCTCCAGGCTGAGCCCCCCCAACTCCCTCAGCCCTTCCTGCTGCTCCAGACCCTTCCCAGCCCCGTTCCCTTCCCTGGACACCTCCAGCCCCTCAATGTCCTGTCTGTCATGAGGGGCCCAGGGTTCCCTCATGTTGCTTTAGGGCAGGTGGGTGAATGTCACTTGGCCATGGGGATTCCTTAGGATTTTCTTGGTTTGTTTTCTATGCTTTCCTACTGTCCATCCCAGTGTGAGGGCTGGTCTGGTGGGTCTTTCCAAGAAAGATGGCAACTACTGACTACTCCCTCCATCCACACTGATCCTTCCTGTCTTTCCCACCTGATTTGGTCTCTTGACAGCCTCTGCCATACCCTGAGCAGCCCTTGGCACCACCAGCTCTGCCCGTTTGCTGCTCCTGGGGCATTTTTAAATAGCTGCCATTAGTCTTTTACCCTACTTCTGAGTCGTTCTTAAAACAGACAAATCAACCAAACAAAGCACTTTTCACTCTAAGGTTTTCAGCCCTAAGGCTTCAGCTGTATCTGCCTGAATTCCCCCTGGGATAATACATGGGAATATTGGCTGTGTGCAGGAAGCCCAGCCCCTGGTGGCTGTGGTGGCAGCCAAGCTCATGCTCTGCCATGGGCACCTGCTGTGGGGTCGTGCTCCCTGCTGGTGGCATTGGTCCTGGAGCAAATCCCAGGGCATCGTGGCCAGCCGTGACTGGGGTGGGACAGCCCTAAATCTGGAGCTGCACTTGTGACCCTTCCTGACAGGATCAACTGAGGGGCCAGCCAGGCGTTCCAGCAGGCAAATAAATGCTGCTACGTGGCTCACTGCGGGGCAGAGGGGGTGTGCAGACCTTGGTGGGGAAGGCGAGCTCAGCGCGATGCTGAATTACCCCTGCAGGGGCTGGCGGTGGCTCAGCCGAGTGTTCCACAGCCCAGGGATCAAGCAGGGATTGTACTGGTAAAGGGAATCCTTGCCAGGGTGTGGAGGTTTTCACCCGGTGTCCACCCAAACCTCCACGCCCCTCCTTTCCCAGAGGGAAGGGAAAAGGAGAGGAGGCAAAACAAGAGCTGAGAGATAATGGCAAAACAAACTCAGAGTGGCTAAACACTTAAATTTATTAGTAACAAGAACTACAACTAAAAGCAATAAAACTAAAAAGTGAGAAATCAGCCTTGAGAACACCTTTCTTCTCCCACTCCTCCCTCTTTCCAGCAGTTTGAGGGAGCAGGGAATGGGAGTTTTGCAGGCAGTTGTTGGTTCTGCCATTGCTCTTGTCCTGGGGGTCACCCCATGGGCTGCAGGGGGTCTGTGCACCTCGATGGATCTCCAGGGGCTAAAGGGGAGGAAATAACTTTTAGTCCTTGCCCCTCTGCTCCAGTGTGGGGTCCCTCCTTCTCCTCCTCCTGCTCTGACCTTGGTCTCTGCATTGTTATCTCATGGCTGGAATTCCCAACTGCCCCACACTCCTAAATTCTTAACTATGTGATCCCAGAGCTGTGACTGGGATTCTTAATTGGCTCCACTCTGGCCACCAGCAGGAGGTCCCTCCTGGCCCTGGCTGTCCTTGGCTCCACAGCACAGGGGAAGCTTCTGGCAGCTTCTACCAGAAACCACCCTGGATAGCCCCCCCTTCTACTAAAATTCAGCCACAGAAAGCTGTGACCCAGGGCCAGGATCCCTGGGTCTGGAGTTGGGTGCCCAGCACACCCACAGGGCTGAGCCTGGCGGGCAGGATGTGGAGCCAAAACGCACCTACAGCAGGACGTGGCTCTGCCACTCAATTAATGCTGATAAAAACGAGCTGTGGACAAAACTGCTTCTGTAGCACTTTGTAAAGAAGGGTTCTGTTTCCCAGGGCTGGGCAGAGTGCCATCAGAGGCAGCTGAATGAAGCCCAGCAACACATGGGCTGCAATTCTTTTATTATGATTGTTTTTAAATGAGGAGTAGTAAATGCTGCATTGGCTGCGTTATACAAGTTTTCTTGTATTCTCTTTTTTTCACTGAAAACCTAAAGGCATTTCTTTCATGGCATTATTGTGGGTAACTCTGTGCCCTGATGGTAGTGGTGGTTGAGGTGCAGCTCACTGGACACCAAAACCAGATGCATTCCAAGCATCTCTGGTGACGGGTGGTATCCCCAGGGCACCCAGTTTGGAGATGATGATGTCATGAGAGGGAACCTGCTTCTCATCCCCTGTGTCTTGGTCTAAGATTTTTTCTGTGTTTTGGAGGTAAATTTCTGCTCTGGAATCCACCTGAGACTCCTCTAAGTCTTTTCACATCTCCTCTTAGGAGTCAAGACTCCTCCAGGGAAGCTTCTCCAGATGTTTTTACACTTCTGGTTATTCTGGGATCCACTTGAGATGCTTCTTGGCATCTCCCAGAACCCTCTCATCTCAGTTAGGCCCTTGGCATCCCAGGTAGCAGTCCCAGACTCCTCCAAGGAAGTCACCCAAGATGATTTTTCTCTTTTCATGAAACCTCCTGTGTCCTGGAAGAAGGAGACAAAACTGAGAGGCAAGTTCTTACAGCTCTGAGCCATTGGAATCCCTGGAAGCATCCAACTGGTTCATAACTGGTCATTCAGTAGTTCCTTGAAGGTGATGACTTTTAGTTACTGCTGGATTTGTATTGACAGGCCACTTTTTCAAGCTCCAGATCCTCAGTGGACTTGCCTGCTTTAGTGTTGCCAGTGAGTGTCAAAATTTAGGTAAGACCCCCTAACAGAGACAACACACCAAAACCTCCAGGCAACCACACATAAATTACACCAAAATTAAATACAAAGTTTGGAAGGTTTCTGAGATCTTACAGGTATCAGAGAAGCCATTCTGGCATGAGTTCTGCCAACATATTTCTTCCAGAGCTGAGGTTTTCATCTCAGCTCCTGACTCTCAGGAAATAAAAGGATGTGATGAGATTCATAATAAATTGTACAAGCTGGCAGTGCCATCCATGAAAAAGTAACACCTTGTGTGAATCTTGGCAGGAGGTTGTGTTTCCTTCCACTGGGCCCTTCCCAGTCAGCAAACATTTGTTCTCTGTGTTTGCACAGAGCCACAGATCCCACAGCTGCTTTGGGGTCTGTCCCAACTTGCTGCCTGCATTTATTTTTATTACTCATTTTCATCTTGCTAACATGGGACCCATGTGACCTCTGGGCACATTTACAGGTTTGAAAATAAAGTTGTAGTTCAAAAATAACAAACTGAAGTGAGTCCAGAAGAGCAATAATTTAAGAAGTGCTTTGTCCAACAACATTTGAATTGAGCTCCCTGTATGGTCTGAGCTCTGTAATGCCAGCCACAGCTCCTCTGGAAGAGCTGTAGTAAAAGGATTATACTTTAAAATAAGTTCTCTGTGAAAAACTAAATTTCAGGGGGTATTTCCTCACAGAATAGAACTGCCCTTTTATCCTTTTCCTGGACCCAGGATACACAGTAGCAGGTCCCATGGAGAGGTGCAGTTGTGGAGGCACAGCTTGGTATGTGTGTCCCTGAGGTCCTTGGGACTCCCTTTCTGAGTGGGGTTGGCAGCATCCACGTGCTTATCCATGTGCTTATCCATGTGCCAGGCAAAGTCACCTCCAGTGACACGAGGTCGGGTCTTGCCTGTTCTCTGGGTCTCTGGGTTGGAGTTCCTCCCCTGCAATGAAAGGCTTTTTGATGGTGTTGGTTTGACTCAGTTGCCAGAATTCATAGGAATTTGGGCACATTCCTCTGAGTGCCCCTTCCTCTTCCCCTTTCCCTTTTTCCCTTCCCTTTTCACTTCCTCTTCCACTTCCCCTCCCCCTTCTTCATTTTGCATTTCCCCTCCTCCTTCTGCATTTCCCATTTCCCTTTCCCCTTCTCCATTTCCCTTTCCCCTTCTCCATTTCCCATTTCCCTCCCTTCCCTTTCTCTTCCCTTTCTTTCTCATCTCATGCAGGAGAGGTTGAGAATCAGCCACAGCCACGGATTTGCTTAATAGGCTGTTTCTATTAGCCAAAGAAAATAGAATTAAATAATTACAACAGAGCAAAGGGATGATTAAGACAACTGCACAAGAGAATGTTCCTTTCAGATTAGGACTTGAAAATGATACCTGCCACCTCCCAAGTGCACACGGAGTGCAGATTGGATCAGTTTTGGGGTGCAGAGGGTGATGAATGGCTGCACCAGGTCTGGAACAGGGCTTGGACCAGAGGAGAAAGGGAGGAAGAAGTGTTTAGAACCACAGGAAAATATTGAAATGTCTGTTTCTACCGTAAATCTGCCTGGAATGATGGGGTTGATTGTTTTGAAGTGCATTCTGTAGCAAAACAATAATGAGAAGAGGGAGAGCACATTACTTATCTGCTCTACCTAGTTGCTGTATAACTGGCAAACAACTAATTGAAAAAGTATCCTGATGGGAGAATTTCTAATAAATTTGTTTGCACCTTCATAGCCTGGAGGAGAGGGGGGAAAATCCAATCAGCAGTAGGGAAGTTCCAAAGTTCCCATTGCATTTCAAGTCCTGATTTTCAGGCTCGCTGCTCAGCCTGGCAATCAGAGGAACAGTAATTTTAAAGGCAGATTCATTACAGTTGTTATGAAGGCATCAAGGGCAGAAGGAAGTGTGGAACAGAGCTAGGGGAATGAAAGAAGCCATAAAAACCCAAAACATTCTGTACTCAAAACAGAAGGGTACAGAGAAAGGAGGGTGTTTGCCCTGCCCTGGACCTCCCCTGTGAGGGATATTTTTTGTTTGCTGAGTGTAACTTTCCAGGTGACTTTAATTTTCTGGAGAAAAAGGTTGTAGCCAGATGAGAGTCAGGTGTTTCCTCCCAAGGAACAAGTGATAGGAAAAGAAGAAATGGATTCAAGTTGTGTCAGGGAAGGTTTGGATTGGACATTAGTCAAAGTTTCTTCACTGGAAGGGTGGTCAGACTGCTCAGGACAGTGGTGGGGTCCCCATCCCTGGAGGGGTTTAAAGGATGTGTGGATGTTCCACTTGGGGACGTGGGTTAGTGGTGGCCTTGACAGTGCTGGGTTAATGGTTGAACTCAATGATCTTAGAGGGCTTTCCCAACCTAAATGATTCAGTGGTTCTGTGATTCTCTCTCCACCAACCTGTGCCACCTCTTCTTCCAGTTCAGCCACCTCTGCTGGGGCTGGTTGGGTTGTCAGAGGGTGTTTCACCTGCAGAGCTGGTTCAGCAGCAGGTCCAGCAGTAGCAGAGGTGGCTGTGCCAGGGGTCATTTCACAGGTGGAGGGAAATTCAGTTTAAAGGGGGTGGTCCCTGGCTGCCTGCTGGGAGAGCTGCTGATCCCTGGGGGTGATGTCCATGCTCACTGCATCCCACAGCTGCTGCCCGGCTGGTGGATTGAGCAGAGTCCAGCATTTGTGCTGCAGCTGCTTCTGGTGGTAGTTAATGAGTGTCACGATGCCTGCTCCAATTTTGCAGCTTTTAATTGCTTTGCTCTGCTGTCCCAAAGGATAGATTGGCAATTAGAGGGTGTCTGAGGCCGAGCAGAGCGGTGTTACCCCCAGTTGGCTTTACTAACTCTGCTGGTTTTAATAGCTAATCCTGTAGCACTCTGAGAAATGGAAATGTAATTAATTATCCAGGCTGAAAATTGTCACCTGGTTTTATTTAGATTTTGCTTTTATTGCTCTTAATATGGCCAATTTCTGTTAAGGCATGAGTGGTACCACCTTCATAGCAGAGGGTGAGAGCACATGGAAGGGGTGAGCCATCTCCAGTCCATCCTCCTGCTCGGGAGGGCACGAGGGGCGGCTCTTCCCATGCTGAGGTCACTCACAGCCAGTGCCCCCATCCCAGTCTCGGGAGGGTTTTATGGCACAGCCCCTTTTATGGCCCTAATTAATCTGTGGCCTTGGCCTTGAGGATGCCCCAGCCATGCTTGGAGCCAGAGACCATCCTGGAGGGATTTTTTTCTTTCCTTTGGAAGGGGAGCAAGTGAAAAGCTATGGCTAGAGCTCAGGAATGGGGAGAGCTGTGGTTCTGCATGGGGGTTCTGTAGCCTGGGAAGTGCAGGAGCAGCTGGGAGCTGGGTGTTTGCCAGAGCCACCGGGCACAGGAGTGTGTGCCATGCTCATCCTTGGCCCAGCCGTGGAAGCAGAGCCCTGGCAGAGCTGGCAGGGGCACAGGGGGTGTGGGGAATGTGTTCTGGCAGCCAGAGTGTGCACACAGCAGCAAACATCAGGATGGGGATTTGGGCTTTGTGTACAGACACCTCCCCGTACACTCCAGAGTCATTCCAGTAGCTTTGCTTTGGGGTTAAGGGGTACAAAGAGGTCTGGGAGAGCACTAAATGGGATCTGCCTCTCTTGGAAATTTCCATCATGTTGGCTTTTTACAGCTGATTGATGGTCTAGTCAGAATTTTAGCACGAGCTTTTTTTGGGTGATCTTTGCTGCTGGGCACATCTGTGGGTTTGCACACGTTTGGCTTGTTTGTTTGAACTTGAGTGATTCATTCCTTATTTCACTGAAAAAAACGCCACGACTGAGCCCCGTTTCTATGTCCCGTTGCCATAACCAGGCTGTGGGTGTGCTCATCCTCGCTGCACAGCTGGAAAAGAGCAGCTCAGGCTTTTCCTCTGGGAATTTTGGCTCTGGTTAGGAAGAGCCAGGGAGGCGTTTGGGATGCACATGCCCGTGGTGTGCAGGTGGCATTCACTGACTCTGACTCTCTGTTGCCTTTCCAGTTTGATGGGGAGAACATGTACATGGGAATGAACGACAACGCCCAGGAGTTTCTGTCGGCCAATCAGGTAAGTGTTGGTCTGCTGGGGTGGGATTTTTAGGGAGTTAGGCCATCCCCAAACACAAATTGCAGGAGCTCTCTGTGAGCCTGCCCTCCTGGGACATCAGGAGTGTCCGTGGAAAAGGTCAGTCTGGCTGCTGCCATGGAGTAGCCCTGGGTGCCCTCAGTGCAGGGAGAGGGACGCACTTGGTGCCAGTGCTGCTGTGTGCCACCAGAGCCTGGCTTAGCCAAGCCACCAGGGAGGATGAGAAGCTTTGCCTCAGCTTCCTTCACTCCAAATGAAGATGCATTTGGTGTTCCTGGATGCAGTGATGTTTCCAAGTATTGTGTGTAGTTCAGGTGTCTCCTTCCCTCATGTAGAGTATTTCCTGTAGCTAAACAGATTAACAGTTAGGGGAGAAAAAGGAATCAAAGGTTTCCTGTTTTGGAGCTGTAAACCCACACGTGGAGGACCAGAATAGAAGTTCATGTCTTGCAGGTGCCTGAGCCTTCTCTGGGCGTGGGTACCTGTGGAACAGACATGTCCATTCAGTGAAGCCCTAAGCACATACATGGGTTGGAACAAGATGATCTTTAAGGTCGCTTCCAACCCAAACCATTCTGTCATTCTGTAATGATAAGCACATCAGGGCTTAGGTCCTGCTGGGAGGGGAGGACTTGAGCACATGTTTACCTGTCCCCCTGACCGGGAGAAGAGAGAAGATCCCATGTGGTGGCCTGGCATGGTTAGAGCGTGCTGGGGACTCGGTGCATCTTCAAGGTGCCTAATGCTGGGAGCACCTTGTCACATCCAGCCTTGGGAAGGAAGGTGGAAGTTCATTGCTAACACATTTCAGCATCCCTTTTCTGGGTTGTGCAGGGCCATTTTGTTGTGGGGGCCTGTTGACCACAGGCACCCCACTTTGGACAACCGTGTGCCCCTGAGATTTGCTCCTCACCCTGGCAGTGCTGTGGCCTGCAAGGTGCATCTGACTCCAGTACCAGTGGGGATTAACCTGCATGCATCTTCCCCTGGAAACAGGATGAAAACCTGCAGTTTACCTCCTTGGGGTGTGGCAGAGCGTTGGCTCATGGCTTGGGAGAACTGTTCCTGCTCTGGCTTTGGAAGCAGGCACTCGAGGCTCCTGCTGCCACGCAGTGGGGAGAGGTTGTTCTTGCGTGAGAAGGATCTCCAGGGTGGGGAAGGGACAACAAACTTTGTGCTCTTGAGTGATTCAGCAGAAACAAATAAGTAGATGATCAACAATGGTATGTGGTTGATCATTAGAGCTGGGAATTGCCAGAGGTTGAGTAAATACAGAAAGGAACAGGGTGAGCCCAAGCTACCCCAACCAGGGCTCAGCCCTGTCCCCCCCAGGCTGAGCAGAGCCTACAAGCAAAGTGGAGGATGCTCAGGGGGCAGTTAGACACTCTGCATTTTAAAATCCCCAAGAGACAACTATTTCACAGGCTCATCAGGAAGGGCCAGCAGCAACCAACCAGTCCCTGGCCATGGTGTACCTGCAGGATCACACTGGTCAGGGGCAGAACCGTGGCCAGCAAGAACCATTTGTGTGTCCTTCTGAGCCCCTGGCACATCCCACTTCCCCCATGGGCAGGCACAGGAGGGGAATCAGAAGTGATGCTGCAGGGTTTGGAATTGTTTGCTGCAGCATAAATGAGGAGGAGAGTTGGCTGCTGAAGAAAAGCGAAAGGTTATCATGTGGTGGAGGATTTGTGTATCCATTCATCAACTCCATTCATCGTGGAGTTTGATCCTGGAGAAGGATCAACGAAACCAGCTTAGATCCTTGTGACCTGGGAAATAGGAGTTTACTCTTATGTGCTCTCTATTTACTTTAGAGTATCAGTTAAGGATGAAAAGGGAGGAAATACCTTTCTCTTGGCAGAGGAGAGAGAGGTGCCCCCCATTACGGCACGGGCCGTAGTGCTGCTTTCTTCAGCAGCAAAACACTGTAGGGAGTGACTTGGAAAACAGGTGGGTCAGTTTGTCTTGTCTTGCATCTCCAGTTCCCTTCCCTGTGCTGGCATGCCTGGGATAGTCAGGGAGGAGCTGGGAATGGGACCCAGGGATGCCAGGGCATGGGTGGCACCTGAGGCTCTGTTGGGTTGGGTGCCCTGTGGGGTGCTGCAGTGACCCCCCCATAACCTTGTCTGGGTGGCAGGAGGGTAGTGGGAGGGAAGGTGAGGATCCCAGTTCATGCCCTGAGGGATGTTAGTGGTGGTTCACACCCAGCATGAGCTTTGGCCGAGGAGGATGAGGAGCAACCTTCCTCCTCACCCTCATTAGCTCATCAGGGCCTGTTTACCAGAGAGCACTTTACAGCCCCAACCATACCTTCAGTACTAATAACACAACTCTGCTATTTAAATGGAGGGTCCAGATGGGGTTTTATTGTTTGCTAAACCTGTCGTAACCTCAGCGAGTACATTAAACAGCGTGAATAGGGTTTCACAATCCCTCTTCAGAGGCTGCTAAACCACAGCACACATGGGACACCTCCACAGAACACATGGGACATTGCTCAGCCCTTGGGGTCTGTGGGGCAAAGGCAAATCCTACAGACTCAGTACTGGAACCATCCCACTGCAATAGATGGGTCCCCCTAGAGCAGCCTTATCTCAGCCCCTTGTCTGGTTTTTGGTCTTGAGGTTCTGTTCAACCTGGAGAAGAGAAGGCTCCAGGGAGACCTGAGGACCCCTTCTGGTGCCAAAAGAGGCTCCAAGAGAGCTGGAGAGGGACTTGGGACAGGGGATAGATGGACAGGACAAGGGGGAATGGCTTCCCACTGCCAGAGGGCAGGGTGAGATGGGATATTGGGAAGAAATTCTTCTCTATGAGGTTGGGCAGGTTGGGCAGAGAAGCTGTGGCTGCCCCATCCCTGAAAGTGTCTAAGGGCAGGTTGGATGGGGCTTGGAGCAACCTGGGCTGGTGGAAGGTGTCCCTGCCCATGGCAGGCAATTGGAACTAGGTGGTCTTGAAGGTCCCTTCCAACCCAAGGCTTTCTAGGTTTCTCCTGTTTCTCATGGCAAGGGTGTGATAAAGTTGGGATCAAGGTTCACTTGCCTTTCCTTGACTGTTCCCTGTCCTGCACAGGTGCTAATTTGGGGAGAAGAAGAAAAAGCAAAACTCCCCAAAACCCTCATAAAATCCAAACAAAACACCATCCAAAACATGTGGAAGCAGGTGACCTGCTCTCTGCCCTCATCTTCCTTTTTGGGATGACTTTTGTGCTATGACTGCAGTTCTTGTCATCCCAAAGGGGTTGGTCTCAGCTGAGGATGAAATGCAGAAATAAAGGAGCCTACAACATAATGAGAGCGCTGACTGATCCAGACTCACACCAGAACAACCTGCCTGGAGAAAATAATTCCTCTTGTTCCATCAAATAGGAGGGACATTTGACCCCAGAAGTGAGTCAAATGTGAAATGTAATTCAACCCCAGCAGAGGCCAGAGTATAAATGCAACTTGTCATCTGATCAAACCATCGCAGACATTTGACCCCAGAGATGAGTGAGGTGTCTCTTGTGTCTCATGGAGTTGGCAGAGCATCATTCCTCACCCCTGTCAATTTTCTTTCTTGCTTTCCCACCCCCTCCACAAGCAAAGACAAGGAATTAAGTAATGCAAAAAATCCCGAGGAATGACGGATTCTCAACTATATGATGTGCTCTGAAAGATGAGCAAAAATGCAATGGTGCTGCTAAAAGAAATAAAAACACCCACGAAGTCAGTAGGAAAAGCCATTTTATTAATTTTTGTGATAAGGAGAGTAACACCAGGAAAGGGAAGGCTTGGGAAATTCCACATGCAGTTGGATAGGAATGAGGTTGGTTTTATTTGGCATCAAGACTTTGGCACTTGCAGAAAATGTCCTTCATGAACATGGATTAACTATGCCTGGGAAGACCCTGCGAGGAGGTATCACCATTCCACCTTCGGGGTGAATACTTGCAGGAGATGCCTTGCTGGGCAACACATGTGTGTGGGGAGGGTGTGAGGACTGCCAGGCTCTGGCACAGCTTTGGGGACCTTTGTCCATCAGCTTGTTGGCAGCAGGGATGTGGCTGTGCCCTGTTCATGGGGGGACAATTTGGAAAGCTTTAGGGCAGTCCTTGTCACATATCTCCTCTCTCCACGAATCATTCTGGCTGCTGGCAGGGCAACAGGCAGCCTGAAGGAGGAAAGAGCTGATTTTTTTATCACTGGACAGTTTGGATCCTGTGATCTGACTAATCCCAGGAGCTTTTGGTGGGCGGCTTATTCCAGTTGAGCAATCTGCCTGTTTCTGTACCAACAAGTTAATTTGTGGGACTCCTCATGGAAAGGCTCTTAAACATCAGTATGGGTTATTCAGGCCAGGGAGATGCACTGGATAAGCAGCTCTTGGCTTTTAAGAGTCTGTAATAAAAAGTCCCAACCCAAACCATTCTGGGATTCTGTGGCTGCAAAGGCAGGATTTCACCCAGCTCTGAAGGGACACCTGGTGCTGATGACATCAGGTGTCTCACCTGAGGTGTAGAGCAGCACAAAGGGCTTTAGTCTGGGCTGTGGGCATTGGGGCAAGACTGGGGGAACCCGAGGATGGGGCTACTCACACTTATACTGCTAAGAAAGTAAATCCCAGGGCACAGATGTGTTTGGGGGGGGGGGGCAGCATGTGTGCAAAACAGGAGCTGGGTTTCCCTGGCTGGGTGTGACTCAGGAGCCCCAGTGAGTGCAGGGGTTTCACTGACCCCCTGAGGGAGATGGAGTTAAGAGAGAGTTTCTCTGTAATGTGCACACACATACCCAGCATCTGCCTTCAGATGTGCTCCTGGATAAATGTCACTGTGGGGTGACACATGCCTGCCCCTTTCTGCACACGTGAAATCCAGCTGTGGATGGATCTGTGTGCTTGGATGTGTATAAATCAACATTTATCTACTGTACCTATTGCCCTTTCTCCCTTTACCTCCATCTATCTCCCAGCTTGGCTCTGTATTAGCCATAATAGATACAGTGAGTCGCTGATGTGGTGGGTCAGATGGTCAGGGCTCTTGGAGCAGCCGTCAGGATGCATTACCATGGGGGCCTCTGTGGGGCTGGAATTAGAACTTACATTTGACTCATTTCTGGGGTCAAAACGTCCCTCTTATTTGATCCAGTGACAGAAATTGTATAATTTGTATATATCCCTGAGCCATATGTGCTCTGAGTGCCACGCTAATGTGTTTTATAAAGGCACAGCTGTCTCGGTGACTTATTTAAAATGGGATTTTGAAGTAGTGTTCTTGCCATTTAATGTCCTCATTCAGGGTTACACAAGGTTTATCAAATAATAAATAACATTTAGAACATTTGTTTTAGCATAACAATGGGGTTGCTGCTTATAAGGAACTGGATGGTACAATAAAGCTGTGTTTGGTAAATAAGCAATAATGTCAGAAGCAAGTGATGGTGTAATTAGAAATTAATGACGTGCAGGAAGCTGAGGATCCTTCCCCATGTTCTACCAATGCTCCAGACTAGACAAGAGCTCATCTTGGCAGCCTCTGCTAGAAAATACACCTTCAAACCTGGTCAGAAGACTGGCAGACGTGTTGTCCTCCCACCAGTCTTGGCTGAGTCGCAGCAAAATGTCAGCAGTTGTACAAATAGACCCACGTGAGGGCAGGAGGTCCCCATCCCTGCTGGGGACACGGAGCCAGAACATGGTGGCTGTGCTCCTGAAGAGCCTGGGGAGCCCAGGGCACTGTGAGGGGAAATGAAGATGAGGGTCATCCTTCCCTCATTCTTGCTCCTTCCTCCCTGGTACAAAGGTATAAAATGGATTTTGTATGGATTTTTGTATGGATTTTGGGTTTCCATCAGTGTCCCTGGTGGTGATGCTCTGTCACAGGCAGTGGAGAAACAACATGAGATTGCTTGGGCTTAACATGTCAGTTGGTCCCTGACCTGCCAGCTGTGTGAACTTGGAGGAGTTTCCAGCTCTTTGTTCATTCCACAAGGTGCACCAGGTGTCTCATGGTCAGCACAGCCACTGCCTTGAGCCTGGGATTGCTCCAGAAGAAAGGCTGGAAGAAACCAGGAGACCATACAGGTGGCTGAAGAATTCCTTAGGGTGATCCTTCTCTTGAGTCTTAGAATAAAGTCTGCAGAGAAGTTCAGAGACCACACTGAGATTATTCTTGGTGCAATTTCCACTCAAGTTCCCTAAGGCACTTGGGTATTTCTAATGAATCCCACAGTCTTTGCACATGAAGAAACTTGTTTTAACTCTCATAACATCACACAACAGTTTGGCATAGAAGGTTCCCTTGAAGGTCATCTAGTCCAGTCCCTCTGCAACAAACAGGGACGTCTTCAACTAGATCAGGTTACTCAGAGCCCTGTCCAAGCTGACCTTGAATGTTGCCAGGGATGGGACATCCACCACCTCTGTGAGCAACCTGTCCCAGTGTTTCACCACCTTCTGAGCAAATAACTGAGGAGACGAGTTTTGGGGTCTCCATATTCTCTTGGTTTTGGCTGTTGGCTGGCTTGGTGTGTTGGTCACAGGGACAGGGCAGAGGCTGGGCAGTGTCAGAGAAAATCACTCAGATAGGTGGAGGATTTACAAAGGGACATGTCCCCCTTTTGAAGGGTGGCATGGAGAGCTCTGCTGCTCTTGAATCTCCAGCAGTCTGTGCCCCTTGGACTTTACTCTCTCATGTCTCTGCAGCATTTTAGTCTCATCCGACCTGCAAATAGTCTGTATTTTTGAGGTCTGGAATTAACCACAAGAGGGACAGAGCACACCTTAAAGCAAATAACTGAGGAGTCTCCAGTCCCTTTAGAATGACATATTGCAAATATTACAAGAACATACATGCCTATATGTATGTATGTATGTAGAAAAGACCCCTAGTGAAGAGCAGTGAGAGGTTTATACAGAGCCAGGATTGGAAGAGGATTACACAGAGTTTGGCCATGCTGGGAGTGCAGCCCCCATGCTAAGATACAGATTTTGCTCTTTGCCTGCTGTTCTTTGAGTAATACTGTGTAATTTCATGTGTTGTGCTAGAGAATAAAAAAGAGAGGGAAGACATTGATAGATCCTAAATGCCTTTCTCAGTAGACAACTCAGGAAGAACCTCATGTACTATTTTAGAATGAACAATAGAGTGTTACATGTCATTTATTATAATCAGCAGCTAATGGAAACCCTTCCAGGCGAGCTTTGGGAGTTGAGGACAACTACAGCTGATGATCCAGGCTTGTGAATTTTGCATGAACTCCTGTGTGACAGTGAAATTTTTGAAAGGTGCAGTCAGGGAGTGATTCCTGTAGCTTAATCATAGCCAGGGAAGTTTCTGCTGCTGATGGAAGGCTGGCTGTAGTGCTCAAATAAAACAATAATAAAAAATCCCTTGGTATTACAAGCAGAATGAACATCATCTTCAGCCCTTGGTCTCAGGGGACTCCTGAGTTGTTAGCAATAGAGTGTTTGAAAAACAGCCACCAAGCATCACAGAGTTAAAAGCTAATGCAACTGAGCACTTCCTAGACCAAAATGGATGGTCTCTGCTTCTGCTGCATTTACTCTGGGTGAAGGAAAAAGAAGTAGGATTTTCAGCAGCTGAAGATGCCTGTCAGGTGCCACAGAGTGTCTTGTAGGGACAGGAGACACTGAAACTGCCATGGTGGTTGAATTTCATGCACAGACATTTCATCAGGGTAATGAGGCTCCTGAATACATTTAGGTTTAGAGGCAAAGGCAGGAGGGAGAAGTTGCTCCTTGGGTTCATTGGAGCATCCACACCACAGGCTCTGTGACTGGCAGCCTGAGGGCTGGGCTCAGCATCCACCACTCTCCGAGGTCCTCCAGGTGACCACAGCCAGCTCTGCCCTTGGGTCAGTCCAAGCAGTAAACTTTCCCTCCCTTTCCTGAGACTTTCTGGAGTTTTCTGGGGTCTGAATCAGCTCAGAGATTGTTTTTGAGGCACTGGTAAAGAGTGTATATATTAAAGCAGAATTCCTGGTCGTAGCCCTTGTGAGGTGTGAGATCAAAACATGCCTGAGGACCTTCAGCCAGAGCTCTGACTTCTTTTGCAGTGAAGTCTGTAAGCAGTGAAACATTTAAAAATTACCAATAAAAATCCAATTAATGCAGGAGAGTGGTCCAGGGCTGGAGGCAGCACAGGGGGCTGGGGACATGGTGGGTACCCAGGGGATGGCAGAGGGGGCAGCAGCAGGACAGTGTGCCTGCCCCTGGGAAACAGCATTTGCTGCTGCTTCATCTTGATCTAAGGGTTTCCATGTAGAAAGTATTGCTACCAAGGTGAGCTCTGACAGAGTGTGGGACATGGATGCTTTGTGGTGCTGAGATGCCTCGAGGCCACCAGTAGAGCTGAAGGAAATGAAGACCCCAGATTCCAGAAGTGCCTGGATGCTGAAGGGTGAAGGAGATGGAGTAACTGGGGCTGCTTCAGAGCACAACTGAGGTCCGGGCAGACTGAACAACACAAGGGGCTCTGCTGGTGGGGAGGGTGACTCCTGTGGCATGAGGACAACTGGGCTGGCTGTCCAGCAATGCTGCTGAGCTCATCAAGCCAACAGTTCATAGAACAGCAGCAAAGAATAGAGGAAGGTAGTGTGCAGTGTCCTTGAGCCAAGAAAGTGTCACTTGATCAAAGATTTCCCGCTGTGCTTGGCACTGCTGTGAAGGGACTGTGTGTGGTGCACACAGAGCTGCTGCCCTTGGAGGTCAGCACAGCCCAGGGCAAAGGGGAGAGCAGCATGTGGGGGAGCTTGGGACAGCTCTGGAGGGAGCAGGTCACCTTTGGAGCACAGGTATCAGCTTCATATGGTGCTTAAGTGTGCTTTAAACCCCTGCCAGTGCTGCTCCTGGGAGGGTGCTGGGCTGCCCTTGAGTGGTGACTGCCACTGGAGCCAAAAACCATCCCAGAGCTTTTATCCACGAGCTGTTTCTGCCTCCTGCTCCTCATGCTGTGCTGATTCCTGGCTGCATGCGTCCCAAATTATCCTCTGTGCCACAGCAGGCCTGGGAGCCAGGGCTGGCCATGCCAAGGGTCGATGCTGAGCTCTGAGTGTGATGCCATTGCTCTGGGGCAGCTGTGATGAGCAAGGATTTTACTGTGTCCTGCTGGGAGGTTTGGCTTTGCCTCCTGTAATGGACCTCTTGGGGGAAACTGTTTATTTGTGGAAATGTAGCACTGCAGGCCACAGTGGAAAAAAATACCCAGCCTGTTGCTTTTGGGATTTCCTTTCCCAACTGATTGATTACTTCTTGTCTCCTCATCGGAGACCCAGCCCAAGCTGGTGTTTGGGTCTGCTGTCACAACACAGTGATGAACTGAGGAGCCACTGACTTCCAGCAGGAAAACCTTATTTTCCTCTTCACCTTTGGATGAGGGGCTGTGCAGAAAGCAGAACCCCCCTGTTGCCTTGGCTGGCAGCAGATTGAGCCCTTCTTTCTGTGTTGGCTCTGGGACTGCCCCAGGAGGGCCTGACCATCAGAGTACCTGTGCCACCCATAATGTGGCCAAGAGGACCAGGGCAGGGACTGTCCCCCTGTGCTGGCACTGCTGAGGCACCTCCAGTGCTGTGCCCAGCCCTGGGCACCTCATGACAAAAAAGCCATCGAGGGGCTGGAGCCTGTCCAGGGAAGGGAATGGAGCTGGGGAAGGGGCTGGGGCAGCAGGAGGGGCTGAGTGAGCTGGGGGGGCTCAGCCTGGAGAAAAGGAGGCTCAGGGGGGACCTTCTGGCTCTGCAAGTCCCTGCCAGGAGGGGGGAGATGGGAGGGGTCAGGCTGTGCTCCAGGGAACAGGGACAGGAGGAGAGGGAACAGCCTCAGGCTGGGACAGGGCAGGGGCAGGGGGGACAGCAGGAGGAATTTCATCACTGAAAGGGGTTTTAAGCATGGGAAGGGGCTGCCCAGGGAGGTTTGGAGTCCCCACCCCTGGAGGTATCCAGGAATAACTGGACATGACACTCAGAGCTCTGGGCTGGGGGACAAGGTGGAGCTCAGTTAAATATTGGACTTGATGATCCTGGAGGTCTTTTCCAACCTCAGTGATTCTGTGATCTCAGGGCTCTGCAGGTCCTGGAGGATGATGGGGTTGTGCATCCCAAGAGCAGCCACTCAGAGTCAGACCTTTGCTCTGACCCTCCTTGCTCATGAGTGGCCCCAAACTGGTTTGAAGACCATGCCACCAGTCCCTTGTGCTTCTGTTCCCTCGAGGGAAGTTTAGATCTTTCTTTCCCTCTCAGGTGACACCCCAGGCCAGGCTGGTCAGAGCTGTGATGGGAACCAAAAGTCAGAGGCAGTTGGGGATGCACTGGCCTTTCACAGGGCTGGGGGCTCTAGAACTGGACCCAGCTGAAGGATGGTTATCCCAGCAACCTCAACTCCTGATGGCATGGCCAGGAGTGCCACCTTTGGTCCATCACTTGTACCACAGCAGCCTCAGGTCCTGCTGGCATGGCCAGGAGTGCCAGCCTGACTTGGATTCCCCTCCAGTCCAGCAGAGCCGTCAGCAGCCATCACAAGTGCCAGCCCCAGTGCTGTACAGCTTATGTCTGTACATCTGTGTACACTGAAAAGGGCAAAAGATGGCTTGGCTTTTATTAGTTTAATTAAAACATGAGTGAAGAGTATGAGATTCATATTAAATTGCATTTTCCTGGCTGCTGTGTGAAGGAGCCAACTGATCTGATTACCATGAAGATTACAAACTATCAAAGTGAAAAAGAGCTTTTTGCAAGTATTTCATATTAAACCTTCAAACATAACACTTTAAGAATAATTATAGTTGTATTACTGGAAAATGATTCATGAATTCTGAATAAATATAAGACCCTTAAAGGGAAATGTTCCAAGACCACAGTTTTCATTCCAATCTGGTGAAATTTTAGTATCATTTTGCAGCTGTAGAATAAAATGGAAAAAAAATAGATATACATATAGTGTATGGAGTGTATGTCTGACTAAACTAATGAGATTTTTTTCATCATCTCTGAGCATGCACACAGACAAATGGAATCGCCATCCTTATTTTCTGTAATAGGACGCACTGAAAGAGAGGGCAGAAAGGATCTTGCTGCTCACAAGTCTTTATTCTACCCTTGATTGTTAAATAATATATTTTAAGTTCTCATATCTTGCCTGCAGAATGTTTGAACTGACACTAATGGATGTGTAAGAGAAAAGAGTGAGCTTAAAGGAAAAAAAAAAGTGAGGAAGGGCAAGGATTGGGAATTTTATTAGTATTCCCAATGGGCTGTAATAAAGATACTTTTCACACAATACAGTGAATGTTTACAGCAGACAATTTAGTTTCCTTCCAACAATTATGAGAGAAATTGAATCTCAGGAAATGTTAGTTTTTGCTAAAATTAGACATAACAATAAAGATACCCCTGAAAGTTTATTAAGGGAGGGGGAAAAAAAAAAAGAAAAGCCATCAGTCTCTGGAAGACAATTTAGCAGATTTATTTTAAGAATTCCAGTGATTTCTAAACAAAAGCACACACCTCTGTGGTGCTGAGGGCTCAGGCCTCCCACGGGCGCTCCTTGTCCCTCCAGGAGCCTTTTTTTCCCCCAGGCTTCAGGAATTCCTGGTGCATTTTGGCAGCAAATGCCCCAAAGGGGTTTGGTTCCAGCCCAGGTTCAGCTGGAGGAGGATGCCCGTCGCTTCTGCCAAGTCGAGGGGGCACAGGGTGGTAGAAGGTCACGTTCTTCTTCGTGCAGGACAGGGTTCTGCAGGCCTGGGAACCTGCACTGGTATCCAGGACAGGCTGTTGGGCACTCGAATGCAGCTTCAGGAATGGATTTGTGGTGCTCACACAGAGATGCTGCCAATCCCAAAGGGAGAGCTGCTCCACCAGGTGCAGGGAGCTCTGGATTTCTCTGAGCAGCCCACGCGGACGTGGTTGAGTTTTGAAGCACTGCAGTTGGAACATGGGGCGTAGCTGTGCCTTCTGCAGCAATGAGTGCTGCTACGTCCCTGTTAGAGACAGCTGGTGTCTTCTGCTTCTGTGGTTCTGCTTTTGCCCATGCAATCCTTGGTTTCTGACCTCTGCCTCGTTCTGTTCCAGTCTTGATATTTGATCTCGGGAATAGGGGCGGGAGGAGAAGTGGTGAACACTTAGCTTGCAGGAAAGCTTCTCTAGTAATCTTCCTTGGAAGGATCTGTCCCATTTTGGTTGTATTTGAGGCCAACTCTGAGCTGATGCTTTTTGGTAACACTAAGTGGGATTCTCGAGGTGCCCCATTTGGTGCCAGTATCAGCAATAGAAGCACTTGCCTCTGGGTTGTCACAGGTTTCTGGAATGATCCAGGTTTGGTGTGGGCTGGATTTGAAAGGTGGTAGGTACAGCCCTTGAGTGCACTGGGAAAATGTGAATTTTTTCCATGGGGTCGACATTTTGGCTGTGTTACCTTCAGCCCTGTTGTGCTCAAAACCTCTCTTCCCTCTCCATCAGCATCTCTCTCATTTCAGCTCTTCCACTTCCACCCTTTTCCCTTGGGATAATTCAGTTCAACCTGGTGTGTTGTAAACTAATAAAACTAACAGGAAGTCCTCTCCAGCTGTTCAGTGCCTGGAGTGTTTCAGGTGCTTTGCTCTCTGACCAGTTGGGGTTGGTCATCTCTTCCTACCTCATGCCTTGCATGTTGGGTTGGGTCTTGCAGGCGTGTGATGACGGCTGTGTTGGTGTTGGTGTGAGCCCTCTTGCACCTTCGTTTTCTCTGCAAACCTATTTCCTGTGTCCCCAACAGCTGTCCATGACCTCTGGAGCTGTCAGTGCCTACAGTGGTCCTTTCTGCCAGCACTGATGGTGGTTCCTGATACAGGCTCCTGGCTGTGACCAGCAGATGGATGTCCTGGTGGTTCCTCTAGTTGGAAAATTGTTATTACTTCAGGGAAACATCACTATTTTGGTGGTTAATTTGATGGTTTTCCTTTTGGCCTTCCTCCTGAAAGAATGGTTCCCACTCTCACTGCTCATTTTGTCCAGATTGCTTCATGCTTTAGAAGGAATTTGATGAGTGTCTGTGCTTTAGGACAGAGATGAGCTGCTCACAACGATGTGTGTGTTCTGCCCATTTTAGATACCATACATCAGCCTGGCTTTATTAAAGGGAAAAACAAATTGTTAAAATTGTTAAAGATAAAATCTGTTTGTTTCCCAAAATTCCCCTAGCCTGAAGGCTGAGATTTTCACACCTACCCTGAGGCTTTGGATTCTTGGCTCTACACCATGTTCCAGTTCTCACCACTTTGTCACAAGTCTCTTGGTGCTTCCTGCTTTCCCTGACAGCCCAGCACCTCTGTGCTCCTGTGACACAACAGCTTGTGCTTTGGGATAAGGGAGGAAAAGAGTAACATTCTTGGAACTGTGATTGTGGAGAGTCTTAATTGTGGTGTTCAGGAACTCAGAAAATGTGAAGGAGGTGGAGAGAGATGCTGAATGATTATCAGAGAATCATGGAATAGTCTGAGTTGGAAGGAACCATAAAGGCCACCTCATTCCACCCCCTGCCATGGCCAGGGACACTTCCAGGAGACCAGACTGCTCCATGTCCCATCCAACATGGCCAGGGACACTTCCAGGGGACCAGACTGCTCCATGTCCCATCCAACCCAGCCTGGAACACTTCAGGGATGGAGCAGCCACAGCTTCTCTTATCTTGACACTCACGGACTGGGAGGTTAAATGTGCATGGGAGTGTTCAGCTGAAGGTTGGACTAGGTGATCTTGGAGGCCTTTTCCAACCTTAGTGATTCTGTAATTCTGTGATTCCATGACTGGCACGTTGAGCTCTGCATATTCAGGGCCTGTAAGGAGTGAGAATCCCATGAGGATTCTCATGGACACCCCAATTCCATGAGGAACCTGTTTTACCTCCCTTGGCCAACCAATCCAGGCGGTGAGATGGGAGTTGGGTAGATGCTCCTACTGTCTCATTCAGGGTCTGCTTTGGCAGAGCTGACTCAGAGGTATGTGCTTTGGCACTTGTCCCATGTGCCAGTTCCAGATTCCAGGGCTGGGGGTCTTTGGGATAATGTGGGAAACGAATTTATTGCCCTGGTGGTTTCAGTGGATTTCCTCTTCCCATTTCAGCAGCTTCATGCCAGTCTGAAACATCCTGCAGGGGTTGGGTGGGTGCAGATTTTCCAGCTGCTCTCGAGGACAAAGAGGAGGGAGGAGAGGGAAGGAGGTGGCATTTTACAAAGCATTACTATGTTCTTAATTTTAATAAAATCAATATAAAAAAGAGGTAAGCAGCACCTCAGCTGCTGAGGTGACAGGCACTCCAGGAGCACTGAATAAATACATAAAATACATTTGCTGAAGGCATTTGCTGTGGGAAGTTTGAACATTAAACGTGTGTGCTCTGTCTGATACCATAATAAAGGTGGGATGTTCAAGGAGCCATTAGTGGTGCTCTGACTACAGCTTTACACCCTCACTCCTGTACCAAGGAAGCTGCAGCACATCAGCTGTACCTCAGTGAGAGTTGCCCCCCAGAAGGGAGAGTAAGTGAGTTCTGGGGGGGAATTCAAGGTGGGATTGGAGTTTTTTTGTGGTGCATTTCCCCGTTCCTATTGATTGACGTGGATGTTTTGGTATTGTTCCTTTGTGAAGTGCTGGGGCAGGTCCAGGGCAGGCAGCAGCTCTGCCTTTGTCCCTCTATCCCCAGGCTCAATAAGTGCTGGCTCAGGGCCTGAGGAGACAAATAAACAGGTTTGTGTATTTAGGTTTTTAAACTACAGGATAAGGAGGAACACAGATACTCAATCCATTAAGAAATAACTAGGTGGGTGATTCACTGCCATTTGTGTAAATGGCACTAACTCTGGGCTGCCTGCACAATTTATTAATACTTCACGGGAGGAAAAAAAAATTATTTTAATCTCATAATGGATGATGAGCTGTGAAATTGCTTCTGCAGCAGCTGGGCACCCTGGGGGAGGTGCTGGGTTGCACCACATCATGCAAGCCATCCCCACATCCCTGCTCCTCCTGCTAATCAGACGCGTCAGATCTGGGCAGAGGGGAGGGAGGGGCACTGCTTCTGCTGGGGTTTCTCACTTTTTTGGGGTTTAGCATATGTAGTTTCTTTGTCAGTTTGCTTTGGGGGCCCAAGTCTGGCTTGGGAATCATGAGGGTTCAAATCTGAGTTGCATTCGTGGTGGGTGACACTTGGGGCTCCAGTGGTGCTGGCAGAGGAGGAATTTAGCAAATGTACCAGGTCTGACCCGGTTTGGGGGGCTTTCATCTGCCTTTGCAGGGAAGGTACCAAAAGCTGTTGCTTCTCCGTGTAGCCTTGGACTGGGAGCATGAGCAGGACCAGTGCTCTGAGTGCTGTGGAGTTCTCCTTGGAGCACCAAAAGAACAACCTGGGGTCAAGCACTTGGGTTCTGGGTGGGAAGAGGTTGCATGTGTGTAGTGATGGGAGCAAACCAGGGGTGCTGTAGGGCCGTTGGGGGAAAAAGTGCAGCCTGCTCCCTTGGCTGGCATGTGGTGGTGTGTTCTCAGGTGTGTGCATCTCTCACACCTCGTGCACACCAGGTGTGCAAGGACTGTGCAGAGCCTCATTTCAGAATTTGGCTTTGCTGTGGGGAGCAAAACCTTAAATAAAACCCCAAAACAATGGGGACATTTGGGAGAGGAGAAAGGCTGGGTTGCAGATGGGCTGTGTTGCCACTGTGGCTTTGCTGGAGGGTCCTGCTGCAGATCCCAGTGTCTCCCACAGCACCCATAGCTGGGGATGGCTGGGGAGGACAAGTACCACGAGTTGCACACGTCCCTTGAGATGAAATGGTGAAAAACTTGGGGCAAACAAAGCATCCTTGCAAACTGTGGCTCAAAGGCTTTTTTTCAGTCCCTTAACCCCATACCTTCAGTTGGGAGCATAAGGGAAATACTCCAAGACAAAATCTGAAAGGGGGCAATTGTGGGACAGAGTGTAGTTTCCTTCCTGCTCTGGGTCCTTGTGGCTCAACTGAGGCCTGGTTGGATAAATTTCTTAGAGTGCTTTTTGCTAATTCTTCCTGGCCTGAGCTCCATTACTGTTTCAGGCCCCCTTATCTCCTCACCTGCTTACAGTGCATTATCCATCATTGTGTAACACACCCTGGGCTCCACACACCCCACCATATCCATCCAGCCCAACAATGGGTTGCTGTGAGTGCACTGAGCTTGTTGTGCAAGTTCAGTGTGCCATGAGACAAAAAAGGCAATTATGTAAAACCTGTACTCAAATAATTCCTTGAAATGCATGATGTTCTTGAGTAGGATGTGTTATTCCTTGTATTCACTTCCAGGCAAGATAGTAGGAAAGGAAAGGATTTATATTTGTGTGACCTAGTCAGTCTAATTTTAGATCCTATTGGCTCCCGTGTCACTGGATGTACAGTCCCTTTAATACATTTTAAAACTGGCAAAAATCATTCTAAACAGTTTGAAGGAAGCTGACTGTGAGGGAGATGACAGAGGCTGCACTTTGGCAGTGTGGAGTGGAGCTGGCACATCTCCTGCCTTTCCCTGGAGCACTGCCACGTTCACTTTGAGAGGCCAGGGAAGAGCAGCCACGCCGTGAAACGGAGCAGTTCTCCTGTCACTCTGGGGAGGTGACTTCAAAACAGATGAGAGTGGATCTTACTCTAGGTAATCCAGGAGCAACTCTGCATCAAACGTGCCTCACAGCTCTGGCCCTGCATATGAACATGAAACAAAGGGGTTTCAGGAGCTCTGGCTATTGCTGACATTTGTCCTGAAAGCTTCTGTAACCCCTATCAGCAGACCTGGAGCCTTAACAGCCCAATTGGACAGGGCTTGGACCAACCTGGTCCAGTGGAAGGGGTCCCTGACCATGGCAGGGAGTGGGAGCAAGATGATCTTTACAGTCCCTTCTGGCCCAGACCATTCTGGGATTCTGTGATCTGCTTATTTGGAAGTTGAAGGTCTCTGTTAGAGGGACATGGTGTTGTCACACAGAGTTGAGCCTCCTGAGGTGGAGACTGGAGCGTTCAGATGTGCCAAAATGTGACCCTCCCAGCGTGGGTCAGGACAGAGGAACGTGTTGCCTGGACATGCCCTGCCTGATGGAAATGGCCTTTTAGTGAAGCACCAACAGCAAGTTTGCAAAGCTGTAGTTTTGGGGATGTTTTGTACTCCCCACTGCTAAACGTTGTCAAAAGCTTAGTAGAGATGCAAAGAGGGGGAAGGATGATAAAACCAGATGAGGCAAGTGAAAGGACAGGGTGAATTGTTCTGTTCTCTGAGGAGCTTCCATAATAATTTATTAGGGTTTTTTCCACACACCCACCCCTCCCCCCTCAAAAATGCTGGCAAGCTTTGGCCAATTTTTAGGTTGGCATGTTGACAAACTGCTGCTCTGGTTGATTAAGTGGGTCTTCAGTCCTTGGGAGGGAGGACAATCTGTGGTCACGGGTTTCCATTCCTCCTGCAGGTAGTTTGGAGAGCTTTTCTCTCCAGGATGTACCTGGTGGCATGAGAAGGTGGGTCTGGAGGGCCAGTTGTCCCAGCGGGTTCATGTGGAGCTCCCTCTGGGACATGCTGGGGATCTGACAGGGTCCTGCCCTGCCCTCTCCTCCAAGGCAGTGGCTGCCTTGCTGAGAAAGAAGGAAAGGCTGAGATATCTGATTACATTTTTATTCCTGGGAGTATCTACTTCCCAAACTCATTTTTGTCTGTGTCACTGGGGAATTTGAGGCCTCTCAGTGTCTCTTCCCTCAGAAGGGTAAACCCAGCATTGCCGATCCCTTCCATAGCATTGCCTGCTGCTCCATCCATGTATTCTGCCTTTATGGAAACCATAACCTTTTCTTGAACCAGAGATTTTCCTGAACAAGAGCCCTTTGGGATCTGAGTGGGCTTTCCTGGATACATTTTTAATAAACACAATAATTTGACTGCAAACCCATTACCTATCCCCTGTTTGTTCTATGGGATAGTCATTTCCATGCCTGCAAAAACCACTAACTCACAGGGCAATCAAAGCAGGAATGACAACCAGGATAAAATGGGTATGTGTTGTGATAAAACAGTCCATCTTCAGTATCGTGCACTGTAGCTTTATATATTGCCTATAAATAATGGCCTCAAAAAGATATTAAATCTTTAGAAAAAATCAAGCCTAATTGTAACTATATTTTTGTTTTCCATTTTGGTTTATGTACAGTATATGACTTCTGCAGAGACATTTTTATTCCAGGAAAATGACAGGCCAACAAGAAGCTATAATTGCACTGATTTTTAGAAGTGCCTGCATTACTACAGATCTGATGTACTGCAAGACATGAATCAGAAAAATTCTATTAAAAAATCTCTTGAATGGCTGACACAGGAGTATTATCCACGATGATTAATTTGACTTGGTCATTATGAACACAGACAAGTCTGACAAAATTGCATTTCATTCCCCACTGAATTCATAAAATCACTATACACATAATAAGTTATAGTTCTCTGCTATCCACTATTCTTGACAGGATTCCAGTTCTGGATAAGATACTGATTAAAAAAAAAAAAAGGAAAGTAAAAAGGAAAGTGGAGGGAGAGAGAGAGTTGGGAGCTTTTTTGAAAGCTACAATAGGGCTGATTTCTCTTGCTATAAATTGTTCATGGGACTCCATTATTTTTAGGGTTTTTTTTTCTTTTTTGTGAAGTGATGATGCAGGTCAGTGGCAGCTTGGACAAATCCCAACCTCACTGTGAGCTTTTCGTGGCACGGGAGGGGATGAAGCAGAATTGCTCACACCTTTCACATCCTGAGTGCCAGGAAGGCCTGTTGGACCGTGCCTGAGGACATGGAGCAGGACCATTCCTGCTGCTGCCTCAGCTCAACCACAGCCCCAAGCAAGTCCTTGGCCAGGCTGGATCTCAGGGATTTTCCATCATTCACATGATTAGTAATAACTGATTCCTTGTTCTTTATTGCCCACCCACATAACTGAGGTACCAAGGAGTACCAGAGTCCCAAGAATGTTGTTTCTGGCTTTGGTAGCTTGTAAAATGAGCCCCAAAAATGCAGAACTGGGTGCACGCCTCCCTAAACTTTGTATTTCTGAGTGAGCTGAGATGTTCTGTTTGCTCTCAGTGTTGCTGGCTGGTTTCCCTCCCAGCCCCATCCTGCTGAGCACCACATCACAGCATCCTTTTGCCACTGTGGCAGCTCCCCAAGGACAGCAAAGATTGTTTAGGCAAGTAAGGGTGTTTAGTACCCTGATATCTCCCTTCTCTGCACATGGGGGTTTAATAAACCCTGTAGAAAAGAGACTTTTTTTGAAGATTTGGTCAAAACCATCAAGAAAACCATCTTTGGAAAGAGCCAGGACTGCATGGGATCTGTAAGAGATGGGAGAAAGTCAACTCTTGTTAAGTTTACAGGTGCAAACATCCAGCTAATTCAAAGGCAAAGCCATCCAGAAGTACAGGGGTTGAGCTGGGGGCTGGCTTTGTGCTGCAGGTGGTCCCAGGGTCTGCAGGGTGTGCATCAGAGCAATGCCCACACAGTGGGAGAAGTGGAGAGGGACAGGGAGTGTGGAGATGTGGGCTTGCTCTTTGGGTCAACCAGCATTTGTTTGGGAATGAGGGAGAAAATAACTTGAGTACAGGCTGAGAAAGTTGGGATTGTTCAGCCTGGAGAAGAGAAGGCTCCAGGGAGACCTGAGAACCCCTTTTAGTGCCTGAAGAGAGCTGGAGAGGGACTTTGGACAAGGGCTTGAAGTGACAAGGCAAGGAGGAATGGCTTTAGACTGAAAAGAGAGAAGGTTTGGATTGCTTATCATGAACAAATTCCTCCCTGTGAGGGTGGGCAGGCCCTGACACAGGTTGCCCAGAGAAGCTGTGGCTGCCCCATTCCTGGAAGGGTCCAAGGCCAGGTTGGAAGGGGCTTGGAGCATCCTGGGCTGGTGGAAGGTGTCCCTGCCCGTGACAGGGGGTGGTTGGAATGTGGAGATCTTTAAGTNTGGGCAGGCCCTGACACAGGTTGCCCAGAGAAGCTGTGGCTGCCCCATTCCTGGAAGGGTCCAAGGCCAGGTTGGAAGGGGCTTGGAGCATCCTGGGCTGGTGGAAGGTGTCCCTGCCCGTGACAGGGGGTGGTTGGAATGTGGAGATCTTTAAGTTCCCTTCCAACCCAAACCGTTCTGTGATTGTATGATTTAAAACCTCACTAGTCTGGGTATGGAGGAGGAGCACAGAGGAAGGCAGAACCCACTTTCCCAAGGTCATCTGCTGCTCTGCTGTGCTCCCAGCCTCTTCCTGAATATTGTGCTGGCACTTCCAAGGTACATTTTTTGTTCATGCAAGAACTCATTTTTCTCTTTTCAACCGCATTCCCAGAGTAAAAAACCTGAGCATGTGAAAATTAATGTCGCAGGGGCTGGGAACAGTTCAAAGACAATTTGTAGATTGTATGTGACTGGCTGTTAATAAATACTGCTTTACAGTACTTACCCACCTCTAGCCACAGAATTCAGTGGCCCTGCTACTCACACTCTGGATCTGTGTGTGAGGATGAGGCAGATCCGTTTCCATTCCTAAGACCCAGAGCTGCTGACACAGGAAATCAGCACTGCTTCACATCTTGGGAACACAAGCCCTCTGGCATCCTTCCCTGGAGAAGGTCCACAGCCCCTCTGGGTCACCCCACAGAGAGCTCCTGCCCATTTCCCTTGCTGCTTCCCTGTGGAGTTTCCAATGTCTGAGTGACTTCCAGTTCTTCCTGCCACCTCCACTAACATTTCTGTGCCTGTGGCTTCAGTGCCTTGAATGAGCAGAAAACCCCCATGCTGGAGAAACATCTCAAAACTCCCTTCTTACAAGTATGATTGTGTGAGTAATGTGTGTGGTGGGAGAGGAGTTGAGAGATTTTTAAGGAAATATGGGTAGTTGGTCTTCAGGAAGAATCAATTTTAACTTTTCCTCTTTATATGGCCCGTTTGTAAGGTCTTCTCTCAGCCTGAGGTGCCCTGCAGCTGCTGTGGCACATGGTGGTCCTTTCAGGCGTGTGCAAGAGGAATAGGGAATGTGTCTGTGTGGCCGAGCCATCCCTGTGCTTCTCTGGCTTCTGACGCCATCTGACACATCATCCAGCTTTGGGAGGATCGAGGAACCCCCAAACCACCTGCCTGGTTTTCTGCAGCCCCTTCCCAAACTGTGCTGGTGCCAGTGGGGTGTTCTCCCTAGGACACAGCCAGGATTGGGGTCCTGCTGGGACTGGGTTGTGTGCATTGCCACCGCTGCCCATGGGGTGCCGTGAGCGCCCCGTGCCCGCTGTGCCCTCCCCGGTGTTGTGCACATCAGGAGCTCAGGCTGTAGTCGGTGGTTGGACCTCTCAGCCTCAGAAACAGCAATGTTTTCCTCACTTTGCAGGCTTGGTTTGGGTCTGGTTGTGTCCATCTCATCTCTAAAGTGTCAAGACAGTCAAAGTGAGTTTTTGCTTTAGCTCCAGGGAAAACCCAGTGAGGGGGTGAGTGATGGCAGCAGGTCTGTGGTGGCTTGTGTCATCTGGATAGATCACACAAGACTACGTGTTTCCTTGTACCTTACCAAGAACAAATGTTCTCTCTTGGGCTCATATTTGCTATTGAGTGTTATTTGACAGGGCAAATATTTACCTGCAATAATACTACAAATCTTTATCCTTCTCACCGTGAATAATATTTCTCTGAATCAATGCTTGGCTGCAACTCCTGGATCCTCATGGATAATCACACAGAACATGACTCAGTGGAGAATTGGGGTCACTGGACATCTGCCACACTGCCAGGGAGGAGAACAGTTTCCCAGGTCCTTGGTCAGGTCATGTCCTCTGTGATTAATACCAACGTGTAGTGCAGATATGATGCTGCCTGGCTGTGGAGTGTTTTGTAAAGGAGGATGGTGCTTTCCTCCCCTTCCAGGAGGAGAAAGGCAGGAGGAAGTCAAAGGCTTCATTTAGAGACATACACAACACATGTTACTCCCTCCTGCCTCACCTGCTGCACATCCCCAGTGTCTGTCAAAGCATGGCTGTGGTTGTGGCTTTGGCTGAGCCACAGCTGGTCCCTCAAGAGCTGCAGGGCATTAAGACATCTGGACATCCCTTGGTCTTAGAGCAGCTGGATGTGTGGAGCCTCTGGAGCCTTTGGCCAATCACAGGGATTGGGGAAGTGGGTCTAAGGCAGCCTCCTCTTCACTGCAGGTCCTGGGAACACTCCCCTGGGCTCAGAGAGGTTTTGTTAGGGGGTGGTTGGTGGGAGCTTGCCAGCTTGGCTTTATTGGAGTTCAGGAGGAGGTACAGCCCAGGAGCAGAAGATGAAGCAGCAGCAACACTGAGTGTGGTTTTGGGTCTGATGGCAGAGGGTGTGCAGGGTCACCGTGCCCACCTCTCAGTGCAGAGGTGAAGGACACCCAGAGCATGGGGGTCATCCACAGGATGAGCCACTTGCCATCAACAGACCAGTCCCCAAAGCTGCCTCCTGCCTGAGAGCCTTCTCCTGCAGGTCCTGGGGATTTGGGGTGCCTCCTATCCATTTCTCTCCCTCTTCTGAAAAGCATCAAGGCATATGCTGAGTCTGGGAGATCCTGGCCCGTGGTCCTTGTGGGGAGGAGCAGTGTTGGCAGGAAGCCACGTTGGGGTGTCCCCAAGACCTGCTGGTGCTTGGGAGCACAGGTTGTGCCCCAGCAGTTCAGTAGTGGGACCTGGCTGGGTGGGTCACTCCATGCCCTTGCACAGGGATCTGGAATTCTGACTTTGCTCTCAAATGATTCCATATGGTGTGTCCCTGGCCCTGTGCTGTGAGCTGGGGGGGAGCAGCAAGGAACCTGCTTACCTGCTCTGTCTCCTCTTGGTCCTGGACATGGCTTGGGTGTCACCTTGCTGTGAGCAAGAGCCTTTCTTTCCAGTGCAGTCCTCTCACATCACCTGACCTCCACTCCTCTGTCCTCTGATCCTGAGTCTGCAGGTGGATGGAGGTGGTCCAGTGACCACTATTCAAACTTGGATTTCAGGAAAGAACAGTTGTTTAAAAGTATGATTTTGCTGCTGTTGGTGGTTGGTTGTACCTATGTGCCATTCCTGTGCAAGCACAGGGCACAGCCATGGGCAGGAGGCCCTGGCACAGGATGTCCAGAGAAGCTGTGACTGCCCCATCCCTGAAAGTGTTCAAAGCCAGGTTGGACGGGGCTTGGAGAAACCTGGTCTAGTGGAAGGTGTTCCTGCCCATGGCAGGAGGGTTGGAATGAGATGATTTCTAAGATCCTTTCCAACCCAAGCTATTTTATAGTTCTGTGCTAATCCTGGGCCTGTGCTCAAGGCACTTTGGTCCTGTAGAGCCCCTATAGCTGGCTCACAGGGGTGCTCAGGAGTGGGGGGCAAGGAGGGACTCAGAGAAGGGGCACTGTCCCCTCTCTGGGAGGTCTTGTCTCCATGCTGTGTCTCCATCCCTCTGCAGGACGGGGCAGGGAGTTGCCACTCCAAGCACCGCCCGTGTGCCCTGCAGCCAGGGGGTTTGCAAGAGGAGGCTGCTTGTTTCAGCTGATTCCAGTGTTCTGATTTGAAGAGGAATAATGTGTAATCACAACAAGTGTCATCTGTTTGACAGTGGAAAATCCTAGATCTCCCGTGCCTTTTTGTGTCCCATGCTGGGCAGCCATTCAGCAGCAGCACGAGCTGCTCTGCCTCCAGAGTCTTGCTGGGATGAATGGGTCCAGCCCAGCCCACTAATCTAATTTGGAATGTATCCTTATAACATATAATTGGCTGTTTTATTTAATCCAAATTAACGTGAGAATGGAAAATACAATCTGCTGTGTACCCCCCATGGTGGTGGCAGGGGGTGTGGGGTGTTACTGCAGAGGGGCTGAGAGCACAGCCTGGGGAGACCACCCTGCGTGGGGATGGACCCTGTCAGCAGCCCCGGGTGTGACAGCACATCACCCCCTTGCCCAGCCCTCTGGGAAGGGCCTGGCTGCCCCATCTCCCTGCCTTATCTTTCTAGCCATCTATTTAAAACACAGGGTGAGGGTGGCTGGCTCTGGGTGTTGGAAGCTGGCAGCCTGATTATGTTGATTGGGTATTGTCTAATCTGATTTCGATTGTGTACAGCTCTGATTGTAATTTTGATACGTCTGCAAAATGCTGTAGCTGTTGGAAAAGCTTTGTGATTTAAACAGGTCTTTTTCCTTTCTCTTTTTCTTTTTTCCCCTGGGTTGAACAGAACAGAGGCAGAAACGTGCCAGGGGGGTGAGCAGGGAGACAGGGCTTTGGCCCTCCTTACAAAACCACCTCAAAGCCCTTGGGCGAGCTGCTCTGCAGCAGCACAAGGAACTCATAGTTTTGAAGAGAGCTTTAGGAAACTTTGAGTGGTTTTTACATAATTTAGTTAAGCACAGCAAAGCCACTTGCTTATATACCTGATACCAAAATAAACCAGTTGGAGGAACAAGTTTGCTCTGCGATGATTTATTTAAATCCCTTTCTGTAAAACATGGAGTGAAATCCTCTTAACTAAGTGGGAAAGAGTCGGTGCACTCGAGGAGCAGAGCCCCTGTGGAAACCCTGCTCCCAGATGTGTTGAATGGGATCTCCCTGTCTGCTGCTGTGCAGCTCCCCTCAGCCTGCTGCCTTCCCTGGGTCACAGCACAGTTAGACAGAAGCTGGCTGGAAGATTAGCTGGGCTTGCACTTCCCCTGAGCAAGAACAGCTGGTACAGAGCTGTCGTGGCCCAGGCTCTGTCTTGTGTCTCTGGAATGCTCTTGTTTCCCTTCAACTGGTGGGAATCTCAGGAGAACATGAAGGTTTGGGTCAGATGTGCAGTACTTGCTCTTTAATCAGGTGGAAGGGACCTTAAAACTCATCCAGTGCCACCCCCTGCCATGGGCAGGGACACCTCCCACCAGCTCAGGTTGCTCCAAGCCCCATCCTGCCTGGCCTTGGACACTTCCAGGGATGGGGCAGCCACAGCTTCTCTGGGCAACCTGTGCCAGGGCCTGCCCACCCTCCCAGCGGAGAATTCCTTCCCAATATCCCACTGCCCTCTTGCAGTGGGAAGCCATTCCCCCTTGTGCTGTCCAAAGTCCCTCTCCAGCTCCCTTGGAGCCCCTTTAGACACTGAGAAGGGCTTTAAGGTCTCCCTGGAGCCTTCTCCAAGCTGAACAACCCCAGCACTCCCAGCCTGTCTCCAACCCTAGGAACATCTTTGTCATCTCCTCTGAACTTGCTCCAGCAGCTCCACACCCTCCCTGTGCTGTCCCCAGGGCTGGGGGCAGCTCTGCAGGTGGAGTCTCACCTGAGGGGGCAGAGGGGCAGAATCTCCCTCTCCCCTGCTGCCCACTGTGGGATTGCCCAGGACACGGGGGGTTTCTGGGCTGCCACTGCACGTGGCTGGATCATGTCCAGCCTTTCCTCCACCAGCATCTCCAAGTGCTTCCCTCCCAGGGCTGCTCCCATTGTGCACTTCTCCCAGTCTGTTCTCCTGCCTGGATCACTCCAATCCAGGGGCAGCACCTTGGACTTGTGAACCTCCTTCTTGTGGCCCCACTTCCCAAACTTGGCCGGGCCCCCCTGGATGACATCCTGTCCTTCTGTTGGTTCAGTGGCTCTTCTCTTTGTCTCGTTCTGTCTCGCTGTGGGATGAGGGAGGGGGAGAGGTGGGAATTCGGCTTTAGCAGAGGATGAGCCGCTTCCAGTCCCAGTTCTGGGATGAGGCAGGAGTGACCCCCTGCTCTGACACCCCACAAAGCCATGGCTCTCCCTGGCACTGCCCTCTCACCAATCCACAGGTCCCTCCTTGGCCCCTCCTGCCTCTCCCATTTCTGCATTCTGCTTAAATGTGGGTTTTCTTTTATTTTATTAAGGGCTTTCTCACCACAGTCTGGGGTGATGAAGAGCGGGAATCTGAGGGTGAGCTCTGGGACAATGGATTAATAAAACCTACAGTGCTTAACTGGTTTTTTAACATCGGGGGTTTTACTCTTATATCAAGTATTAAGTCAAAATCCAACCATGAAACTAGGTGATCTGGGAAATTTAGCTTAAAATCCATGTGTGTAATACTATGGCTAATCAGAATTTCATATGCTATAATAAATGTGAAACAGTAGATGTTTAGAATCAGCCTCCTCTGCCAGAGACTCATTATATTCTGCACTGATAATTAATAATTTTGGATAGATTCACACTTACATTATGAAGCAAATATGTTTTTGTCTGAAGTGAAAATGCTTGCACAGGTGCAGTAACATATTCTTTATATAAACTGGAACACTTAGAAGTAAACAAGCCTGCAGAAAACACGGGGAGCAGACGGAGAACTGACATCTCTGTGTATTCGTGTCACCTCCAGGGGACACTGGTAGGGAGGTGAGGGAACACTTCTCCAGATTAAATTTGGAAGAGGGTATAAGGAAGGACAAATCTCCATGTGTGGTGAAGTCATACAAGCTTCCTTTAAAGGATTTTTTAAAAAGTGATGGCTGTTTCCAAATCTCCCTCCCTGGATGCAGTTTCTGTGCTAGTTTTTGAGGACTCATCAGGAATCAGGAGTAGAGGGAGTGGTTTTAAATTGACAAGAGGGCAGAATTAGATTAGGTGTTAGAGGAAAATTCTTCACTACGAGTGTGGTGAACCCCTGGCACAGGTTGGGCAGAGAAGTGGGGACTTCCAGAGATGGGACACTTCCCATCCCTGGAAGTGTCCAAGGCCAGGTCAGATGGGGCTTGGAGCCACCAGGGCTGGTGGAAGGTGTCCCTGCCCATGGCAGGGGGTTTGCAACTCAATGAGCTTTAAGGTCCCTTCCAACCGAAACCATTCCATGATTCTGTGAATATTGTTCCCATTGTTGCCAGCTGTAGGTACAGTAAGAACTGAGCTGGGTGCCCAGAGAGATACTTTGACTTACAAACACCACAGCTGGTCAGGAAGTAGCTCTCCATGTCTGTGGCTCTGCAAACATCCCTGGCCTGGCTGTGGTTCAGACACGGACATCTCTGCTGAGGTTTTGGCGAGTTAAAGATGTGCAAGTGGGATGCAGTGTAGGAGAGGGGAGCAAGGGGGTGCCCCAAGTGGATGTGAGGTGTGCCTTGTGGTGGCCCTGGTGCAGCACCTTGGCTCCCACCTAGCTGCAGCCTGGTGTGCAGGGGTAGTTATCCTTTTTATTACAACAAAACTGTTTTCACTGGAATGTGCTTTTGTATTTCTTCCCCAAATAATCCTTTTTCTTTGCTGCAGCAGCAGGGCAGTGACACGTTGCCAAATGTCCTTCTCGTGTTTCAGACGTATAACAGCCAGAATGAAAATAACGAGGACTACGAGATCCCTCCCATAACGCCCCCCAACCTCCCTGACCCTTCCCTTCTGCACTTGGTGGACCACGAAGCTGGATATCACTCCCTGTGCCACAGCCTCCCTCCGAACAGCCTGATCCCAGCGTACCCCTACCAGAACATGGACCTGCCGGCCATCATGGTCTCCAACATGTTGAGCCAGGATGGGCATCTTCTCTCCAGCCAGCTACCCACGGTCAGTGCCCTTCCCCTCTCACTGTCTTGCATCACAGCTGCTCTGTGTTTTGAGTTACCAGTCAGTTGGGCACAGAGGAGTGTTGGTGATGAGCTGTTTGCCCAGGGGGTTGGCAGCTCTGCCCTGCTGCCCACCAGGACCAGGGTGACGTGGCAGAAACTGGAGTCACCTGCATGGCCATCCATGCACATGGTGCCGATTGATGTTTCCAGCTTGGTGTTTTCCTGAGCCTTATGAAGCACTCCAGAGCAGGGAAGGTTGTTTTCCTCTGTGTTTGTAACACCGTCCCTGAACCAAACCAAGTGCAGGTGCTCCATCCTCCGTGGGAATGTGACTGGCCAAAGCCTGTAGTTCATGGCCCTGCGTCCTTTCACTTCATGCCAGGCTGTCACACCAGTGTCCTGCTGCCAGGGTGGCCCCAGTGGCAGCAGCAGGAGGAGCACGGATGCTCCCTGAAGGGAAAGCTGCCCTATTGATTTCAGCAGGAACAAGATCCCTCCTTGCACTTGCAAATTCAAAGTGCCTCTTGGCTCACGCCGTGGCAAGGGGATACCTTGGGAAGTTTCAAATGACTAATCTGTAGGCATAAACCAGGCAGGGGTAATGAAGTGAAGTGCAGCTATGGGAAGAAGTTTTAGGGCTAATTAGACCATACAACACTTCTGTATCAGCAGCAGCAGCAGCGAGGAGAGGTTGTGACTTGAGTCTGACAGTGATATTGAATTAATACTGTTGCTGTTTAATAGCATTTTTCTCCTCAGCAGATTTAGCCCTGTGGTTGGGTGTCGACATTGTTTCTCTCTGAGATCATTGATTTTGGACAGCATCGATATCAAACAGAGTTAATTTCACTTAAAGAGCATGGCTGGGAGGCTGCCCCTGCCTGGCTGGGGAACGCTTGGTGTTGATTGCTTGACTAGATAATGGGCTGAAAGGTGGTGATATATAAATATTTAAATGGGATATTATCTCTTAGTCTAGGAAAATCCCAAGGCTTTCTAAAGTCCTGATGAGTCTCCAAGTTTCATTGTTAGTGTGTTTAAGAAAAATATCATGTTCTGCCCATCAGTATTGAACAGAGGCATATTTCTATGGAATTAAATATTACTTAGGGCTCTGTGTTAGCTTTAGGTTCTTAGGTGATTAAAACATTCATTTCTGAGACAAAAAGAGTCAATTTCAGCTGAAATATTTTTCCCTGGTTTAATTTAAAGCACAGCCCCTTTACCTGACCCCTATTTTCATAACATGATAATTTTATCCTGTGTTGATTGTCTCATTTTTGAGAGGTGATATTGCACTTATAAATCACTTTCTAAAATACCTAAAGAAAAAAGAATCAGGGGGATTTATTAAGCAGCTTCTCTATGTCTGAAAGAATTTATTTTGGAGTAGTCCTTGGGAAATGTTCTCTTTCTTACTTTATGGTACTGTTTTACAAATACAGCGTGGTGACGATAAATCAGAGCTGAGCCAGGGAAGATAAGAAGGGGGCTTAGTGGGCTGTAAACGTAGAATAGAGAGATTAAGATTTGTTTGACCCTTACCACAAAAATGAAAAAAAATCCAGTGAACCCTGAATTTCCCAGCTGATGGTGAATTGAAACTGTTCAGTTTTGAGTGGAAACCTTTGGAACTGTAATGCATCTTCAGAGGTCCTGGCAGCAAAGGGAGGAGATCAGGGAGGGAGATGTGGTTCTAGGTCAGAATTAAATCCTGCCTTACCCTCCTTTTATTCCACTGCAAAGTGAGACCTTTTAGCCCCTCCTGGGTGGGGAATTGAGTCTCCCCTTCCTCCAGCACCAATCCACCATGGCAGTGTTTGTTCCCTAGCACATCTATAGCTCCTGTTAGTGCTGAAGGGAACAGCACATGCACCTGAGGACACAGTAAAATCCTGGAGAGAGAGCAGATTTCAAGCTTGTCAATACCCTAGAGCATCTTCCAGTACGTAAAGGGGTTCCAAGTGAGCTGGAGAGGGACTTTGGACAAGGGTCTGGAGTGACAGGACAAGGGGAATGGCTTTAAACTGGCAGAGAGTAGGTTTAGATTGGGTATTAGAAAGCAATTCTTCCCTGTGAGGGTGAGGAGGTCCTGGCAAAGGTTGCCCAGAGAAACTGTGGCAAAGTGTTCAAGGCCAGGTTGGACAGGGCTTGGAGCAACCTGGACTGGTGGAAGGTGTCCCTGCCCAGGGCAGGGAGTTTGTAACTAAATGAGCTTTAAGTCCCCTTCCCACCCAAACCATTCTGTGATTCTGTACCTCCTGCCCACATGCCCATCAGGCTGTATCTCATGAAGCCAAAGGTGGGTCAGGCACTGCTGTCTGATGGCACAGGTGACACCACGGGCTACAGCCCTGCCCCAGAGTCACCCACCACCAGGTGGGGGTTTGCAGCAGGAAAGCTCCAGATCGAGAAAGGGCGTTGTTCGCCAACACTTCCCAAAAGAGAGGGTTTGTTGCCACGTGGATAGTGATGGGAACTGTCGGGGAGGGAGCCCAGGAGGGGTGGCTTAGCGTGGGGACGATTTGTCTTTGTTCCAGGGCCAGCAGTGCTCATGCAAATGCTGGAGCAGGAGCCTCTCCCCTCGCTGCTGCCTCTTGGTGTACTTCCTGCAGGGGTTTGCATGCACAGCTGTTTCCTGCCTTGCCTGCCACATCTTTTGCTTTGAATACAGTGACAAATGACAGACGATTCAAGGTAAAATGTTTAGACATCGGTCAGGCTTTTGCTACAAAATTGTAACTTGAGCTTTGGGGTGTTTTTAAGGCATCCTCGTGAAAAAGAAAATCTCAAGCTGCTGGAAAGAGGTGAGTCCTAACTCACTGAGAGCCAAGGGATTGGAATTTTCTTTAAGAGCTCAGAAGCAAATAAAGAAAATACAGGTGCAGGCTGCTGTCCCCTGTGATGTGTCTCTTGTCCTGGGATGTCCTGACATTCCCCTCAGATGGCATTAACCCTCCCAGAGTGCAAGGGATAGGCAGCTGCTCCCACTGTGGAGGAGGCGAACTCAGGGAGAGTTTAAATCAGCACAGGAATTGCCATGGCGGGATGGGAGCTGGAAAGGGAAGGTGGATTTGCTGTGTGCCAGACCCCACTGCTGGCTCCAGCCCACCCAGGGGCTGTCAGGAGCTGGAACCCCTTGTTCAGGCACAGCAACCTGAGAGGGAAAACCCCAATCCATCCTCACTTGTGTATTTCCTTATCCCTTCAGCAGCAGCATCCAGAGCACCCTCCTCGCCACCAGCCTTGGCACACTCTGCTCTGCCCATGGAGCAGCTCTGCATGTCCATAACGTGGTTCTTTGCTGCTGTTTCTGTCACTTTATCTCCCTTTTTTTTCCCCCATGTGCTTTTGGAAGTTAAGGGAGTTTTCAGTCACTGGCTGTGGGGTGCAAGGAGCAGGAGAGGAGGAAGCAGGACAGATGGACAAGAGTAGGCAAAGAGATGGCACAGGATGTGATGTGGGGAGGATCAGTGGAAGGGAGAGGCTGGAGAGGAGGCAAGATTGGCTTGTTTGGGGAAAACTTGTTATTTTTTGTGTTAGTGACAAGAAACAAACAGAAAATTCTTACTAAAGTGCATTTCTTTTTTTCAACCCGCCTCTTTCTTGCTGCGGGAAAAGAGGAAGGAAAGAGCAGGAATGGCAGGAGGGAAAGAAAATAGCAGGGATGTGACTGTCAGTGAGAAATGGAAATACTTAGGAAAAAATGTTTTCCTTGGGAAGAGAATGACTTTGCCCACTGTGGACATCCCAGCAGTGTTACAGTGTGGGCAAGTAGTTGCTGAGCCCTCCAGGGTTCCGCAGAAGTCCTGGCTGGGCAGGAACCACAAGAGAGCTGGAATGTGGGGAAGGCAGGGCAGGGGGCAGAGACACACTGTGGGTCAGTGGTGAGGTGGGTGCTTGGAATAAATGAGATTTCAGAAGGGATTTGGCAGAACATGTTCGACAGAGACAAAGGGTGATCAAGGTCAGAGCTCAGGAATCTCCAACACAGCAAACGTATTTCCTTAAATATTAAATAGCCACCAAACAGGCTGAGGGTGTCTCTGCTCATCAGGTGGAGGAGGGAGGAGCCAAGACCCCCTGATGGGGTAGACAGCACTGCCTGGAGCCCACCACCACTCCTTCAGAAGCCCAAAACTGTGTGCTCTCTCCAGCCTAGTCAGAGGAAGCTGCTGTGCTGGGGCACTCCAGAAAACCAGCCTGTTCTCCTGTGGTGGATGCCATGGGCTGCAGCTGCCCTGCTCCCTCCTGCCTTGCCATGGCCAGGGGGAGAGAGGGCAGAGCCACGTGTGGAAAGCATCATTTTGGCCAGGTGGCTGCTGCTATGGGCCAACAAGGGCCTTGTGATGTGTAGAGCTTGGTTGGAGGGGCTGGTGACTCTCCCTGTGTCTGCATCTCCCCAGTGCTTCGAGACATCTTTGTGAGCCCTTCAAAGGCACCAACACTTCCCTTGGTCCAGGGAGGTGACTTTTGTCTGCTCACAGCAAGCTAGGCCAAGGGCAAAAAGGCTGCAGCCACAGCCTGAAAGTTCTTTGGTTCTGTTTGTTGAGTGGAAACAGATTATTTGAAAACTGTTAAAAGCCTTCAGTAGCAAAAAGCACATCCATACTGCAAAATGTGAATTTTGCAAATGTGAAATGCAAAATGTAGGGGTGAACTCTCAGAGCAAGGCAAGTGCCATGCTGAAATTCCTGAAGTTTTTTGTTGACTTTTCAACCTGAATAGGTGTTTCCTAGCATGCTGGAGCTTTGGTCTGGAACAGAGGGAAAACCTGTAAAATAGCTCAGCAGTACCCCAGCTGCCTGTCTCCCACCTGGGAAGTGGAAAGGAACAGCAGCCCTGACCTTAAACATTCCCAAGGCTGGGCGTCGACAGCTTCTCTGGACAACCTGTGCCAGAGCCTCAGCACTGTCCTTGTGAAAACTCCTCCCTTACACTCAGTCAGAAATTATCACAAAGGCCGAGTAAGATGTGCCAGTCTTTTGTCTGTCACTGGAAATCCCCGATCCCAGTGGGCAGAAAGTACTTACAAGACATCAATATTTCACTAATTTTGAATCACTACCTGTTAAAAGAAGTCACTTGAAATAATCCATATCCCGATACAATGTACAGGCAGCAGTGCCCTTTAGAGCAAGTTCATGCTCTTGGGAAGAGCCTAAATAAATAAATATAGCAACAGGAGCAGTAGTTGGATCGCCAGCAGCAAGAACTTCATTGAGTTGCCCATGTTTCAGTCCTGGATAAGTTTGCACTGGCAATTTTGTGTTGTATGCTTTCAGGTTCTGAGTAATTTGGCTTTCTGCTTATTAATGGTTCAGTATTTAAAAACTAAACTCCCAAACATGAGCCCTTGGTGGAAAATAGTAATAACACAACCCTACATGAAGGGTTCTTTGTATTAAGCAGAGCCCTGTTTCCAATTCCCTGCTAGTGTTTTTCTCAGAGGCAATAAATGAAAGAAATATGTCTTTTTAAATTTTATAAAACTCAGAAAAATGGTTTTAAACAGCTTTTCTTCACCTCCTATAATTATTTATTTTCAAACAGTCCTTCAGGGTAATGTTCCGTTTTCTTATTTCACACTCCTTTTTCTCATAAATGAACCATCACTTCAATAAATCATTATGAAAACAGAGACTAACACAAACCCTGAAAGGTTGAAAGATTTATGTAACACATTTATGTTTTCCATTTTCTCATTCTGGTACTCCACTGCTAAAGCTAAGCTAATAAAAGCTGCTATTAATATTTCTTGTTGCCTGGCAACCACAGAGAGGGAGTAATAGCTTTAGCTAGAAAAATAGATGACCGATAAGGAAAAATTCAATTCTTTTATTATCTCAAGGGAAAATGGGCTTTTACTGGAACATTATGATGTACGAGTGTGAAGTCGAATACAAAGGATATTTTTTCAGTTGTTTTTCTATTTTTAATGAACGTTATTTTACCTTCACAAACTCATTTAAAGCGTTTGCCCCACCTACTTGTGAGCTTAATTTAGCAACACCCACACATGCTTCTGGCTTTGAGGATCTCCTGGCCCTTCCCCTCGGAAGCCCCTTCCCACCGCGCCTCCCCCGAGCTGGAGTGCTTGGCCAGAACATCTCACTCCAGGTGGGACCCTGGGAGGTGACATTCCCAGTCAGAGGGTGAATTGTCCTGTGTGTGTTTCAAACGTGCTTGCTCAGGGAGGGGCACGTGTGGAGAGGTGGCAGAGCTGTTTTCCGAAGCTCTGTCTGCCGTGGTGGGGCTGTCTGTGCTCAGGGAGAGCAGCAGTGCTGCTGCTCCTGCTCCTGCTCTTGGAGAAGCTGCAGCTGCTGGAGGCACAGGAGCAGAGCTGGAGCCTGCAGGAGAAGTGTGGGTGGCTATGGGAACACCAGGACAAGTGCTGGCCAAGGGCATCGGTCCAGGTTGAATCCCCCAGGCTGGGGGGTGAACAGACCAAGGGCAGCCCTGCAGAGAAGGATTTGGAGGTGCTAGTGGAGGAAAGGCTGGACATGACCTGGCCGTGTGCTCTGGCACTCAGAAACCTCCCATGCCCTGGGCTGATCCCACAGCGTGGGCAGCAGGGCTGGGGGATTCTGCCCCACTCAGGTGAGACCCCTCTGCAGAGCTGCCCCCAGCCCTGGGGAGCAACATCACAAAAAAGATATGGAGCTGTTGAATGAGTCCCAGAGGAGGCCACGGAGATGCTCTGAGGGCTGGAGCCCCTCTGCTCTGGGGCCAGGCTGCAAGAGCTGGAGGTGTTCACCTGGGGAAGAAAAGGCTCCAAGGAGACCTGAGAGCCCCTTCCAGTGCCTAAAGGAAAGATGGGGACAGACTTTATCAGGGCATGTTGCAATAGAACAAGGTGAGGGAGGGATGGTTTTAAACTAAACAAGGGTTGACTTAGTTTAGATATAAAGAAGTTATTTGCAACCAGGGTGGGCAGGCCCTGGCACAGGTTGGGCAGAGGAACTGTGGCTGCCCCATCCCTGCAAGTGTCCAAGGCCAGGTCAGATGGGACTTGGAGCAACCTGGGCTGGTGGAAGGTGCCCCTGTCCATGGCAGGAGGGTTAGACTAGATGGCCTTTAAAGGTGTCTTCCAGTCCAAACAATTCTACGATTCTTTGAACACAAGTCCTCTTCCTCTGTTGGAGAGGTCCTCCCTGAGCTTCCCAGTCATCCCGAACACCAGTACAAACTCCCTGTGGAGTAGCAGCCCCTCTTTTCACATGGCTGATGCAGATGCCTTTGGGCACTCAGGTCCCAGCTCAGTGGGAGAGGAGAGCTTGTGAGGGCTGTCCATGAGAAGAGTGAACCTGAGGGACCAAGCTCCTACCAATATGCTTGTGTTGTTGGACTCTTTGTTGGTCTCTAGGTTCACCCATGAGTATCCTGTTTCTGAGATATGAGAAAGTAGAGTGTCATGATACACCTTTCACACACGGGAACTGTTGTGACAGCTGAGAAGCAAAGCAGATGGGGGCTTTGCCTTGTAATGCAAGAACTTCTCTCTGAACAAGGGGAAGGGAGAAGGCAAGGTGTCACTTGGCCTGCCAGGTGTGGGAAAGGGTGACTGTCACCTGCCAGAGCGGGGATGTCACATGGGAACCTACCTTTTTCCTGAAAACCTCCCTGCAAGAGAACTGCTCCTCAACAGGAGGCCCCTTCCAACCCAAACTATTCTAGGATTCTTTATCCCAGAGCAAAGGGATGCAAGAAAGCAATAAAATGGGCCCTTACCCATAAGACCGAATTGTATTGTGCTGGAAGGGTCTTGCACAGCAGGAACCAACACATGTGTGTGCAAATCTGGCTGTAGGATGGTCTCTGTTGGCTGTGACACTTGATTTTTGTGCTGCAAACGTGTTCATGGCTCCCCCTACTCATCACTGGCTCAGAAGCCAGCAGGTCCCATCCCGAGGTGCTGTAACCTCTGCTCTCAGTGCCATACCACGTGGCAATCCTTCCATATTCCCCTTTTTAACTATTCCATAGAAGTCCATCCTCCTCATCCTTCCTCTCCTCTCCTGACTCAGTCACCCCCACTCTGAAGCACCTTTGGGGCAGCCCTGGGGGTTGAAGAGCTGCCTTGTGAGCCCCGAGCCCGTGGGGAGAGTTGGGTGAACCTGTTTTTGTGTGAGTTTGGCTTGGCTCCCCACCAAACACAGCTGTGTTGTTGGTCAGCTCTTCCAACCCACCTCCTGAAAAAGGAAAAAAAAAGTAGCAAAAAGGAAAATGCATATTTATGTATTTATATTTACAGATATTTCATGTATGTACAAGTAAACACTACGTACATATGCACAAGGATTCCAAGCAATCCAAAACAATCGCAAAACGGGGAAAGGGGAAGGGGGAAAAGATCAAAAGGGTAAAACCGAAACAGATCCACACAATCAAATCCCAGGAATTAGCTCAATATTCAGAACAACTAATACAATAAGATCTCACCAACTTCCCTTAGGAGAAGTGAGTTCCTTTCCTCTTCTGCCAACACAGAAAAGAGCCCTCAGTGATGCCTTAACTCATAGAGATAAGGCCTAAACACTGAGAGTTGCCATCCCCGTGCTCACCTGACAAGGGAGAGAAGAGAAAAGAGAGAGAAGGAACGTCCCTCTCTGTCTTTATACACCTGATTACATAAGGGAGTGGGATGGAATACTTTCTTAGTTTTGCCCCCAGTTTCTAGAGAAGGCCTACAGACAAACCACAGCAGTTTTCTCACCTGCCCTTAAGCTCTGGGGACACACTGGGGTGTCCTTGCACAGCAGTCCCAGGTGTCACCCAGCACACCTGAGGCCGTGTCTCAGCAGAGGGCTCGGAGCAGCCCCTGGTGCCGCGGAGGAGCTGCCAGCGGTGGCACAAGGACAACATCAGCTCTTAGTGTGCCAAATAACTGCCTTCCATGTGCACTGAACTTGGTCACCCCAAGGCTGTCGTTGAGACAGACATAGGACAAAATGCCCAGGAAAGTCAGGCATAGATTCTCTTTATTCTTAGCACAGTTACTTTTTCATCAAATTGCTAAGTGTCTGTGTGTGCTGGTTTAGAGTTAAACCAGCAGAAGAAATGAATCCAGCTCGGAATGGGATTTCAAGTCAGAATATCAATTTAATAATTAAAAATAAAAATCACAGAATACACTGATACAAAAGGAAAATCCGTTTGACCCACAAAAACAAAGGTGCAGCCCAGCNCAAAACCCCAACTTACCTCTGTTTGGGCTCAGATGGGAATGCCCAGTCCGTCCCCCAGGGTGGGGAGTCTCCCAAGGGGTGATTTACTCTGGGAGGTCAATCCTGGCATATTTTTGGCATCCCTGATGGCCCCTGAGCAGACATGACCCCTTCATACAGGTGGGTGTGAAGGTACTGGTGGGTCCCAGAGGGGAGTTATCACACCTGAGTCATTGGTGTGAAGACAGAAAATACTTGCTTATCTCACAGAAGTTCCTAAACACCCATTTTGTAGCCTGAGGGGTGGGGTGTGCCCTGGGCAGCTGTTGCCAATGGGCCATGGTGAGCAGTTGATGATAAAAATGACGTAGAGGGTTTAGAACACACACCCACCCAGTGACAAACTGATCCTGGCTACTCTAGCCAGGGCAATGTGCATTAACATTGTTGGTGCCTATTACATATAAACAATCATTCATTGGCCAGTTATAACCTTTTGTCTCAGTGCAACTTCACCCATCTAGTTATTCCTTATCTTGTAGTTTTCTGAGTTCTCTTTCAACACCTGCAAGTTATTTACAATTCTCTTGCTTAGTGATGTATCTTCACGGGTACACAATTATCTGGCCAAGGTCCAATCCTTTGTGCACAGCCAAGGGGTCTGCAGGCCCTTTGCAGCTCCCATCACAGAGTCTGCTCAGAAGACCCAGTGCCATCTTGGTGCCAAACCAGTTGTTGTGGTTTTCACCCGGTGTCCACCCAAACCTCCAGGTCCCCATTTCCCAGAGGAAAAGGAAAAGAAGAAAAGACAAAAAAAACCCCAGCTGAGACATAACGGCAAAACAGAGAGTGGCTAAACACTTAAATTTATTTACTAACAAGAACTAAAAGTAATAAAACTAAAAAGTAAGAAATAAATCAGTCTTGAGAACTCCTTTCTTCTCCCACTCCTCCCTTTTTCCAGCAGTTCCAGGGAGCAGGGAATGGGGGTTTTGCAGGCAGTTGTTGGTTCTGCCATTGCTCTTGTCCTGGGGGTCACCCATGGGCTGCAGGGGGGTCTGTGCCCCCCAAGGGATCTCCAGGGGCTGCAGGGGGGGAAATAACTTTTAGTCCTTTCCCCCCCTGCTCCAGCGTGGGGTCCCTCCTTCTCCTCCTCCTGCTCCCACCTTGGTCTCTCATTCTGCGTTGTTCTCTCATGGCTGGAATTTCCAACTGCCCCACACTCCTAAATTCTTAACTATGTTATCCCAGAGCTGTGACTGGGATTCTTAATTGGCTCAACTTTGGCCACCAGCAGGAGGTCCCTCCTGGCCCTGGCTGTCCTTGGCTCCACAGGACAGGGGGAACTTCTGGCAACTTCTACCAGAAGCCACTCTGGATAGCCCCCCCCTTCCACTAAAACTCAGCTACAGAAACCTATGACACAGTGCAACACGAACCCGGCATTGACTTCGGGAGCACCTTGGGCCATGGGGCCGCATCCTCGGCTGGCATCGTGCTCTGCAATTCAGCTTGGAATGGACACTCTGTATGGCTGAGAAGTGTCACTGACTCTGCAGAACATAAAGCCTGAGATTAATTCCTGTCATTTTTTTTGTTGATAATAAGATGTCTACTTGATGTGCGTAATGCTCGTGTCAGGTTTGAAATTTGGGGGATTCGTAAAAGACAGCAGTATAAATAAAACATGATCTAAATTAAAAACATAGTGGAAAATAAAATCTGTGAATTACAGTAGCAGATGAGATGAATCTGGCATGAAGGAGGTTTTCAGAACAATATCGAGTAACTGGAGTAATTATGTTCAAGGAATGGGTGGATCTGTTTTAAGACGCGATTCTGATCTTCAGGTGTTTGTCTCTGGTGTACAGACATGCAGATGGATGCCTGTTACTAGACCCAGTTTAAACCCTTTAGATTTGGCGTCCTTCTGCAGGGTGGCATTTTTTGCCCACATAGAAAAAATCCTACAGATGAGGACATGCTTTGAAAAATCAACTCCAGATTTAGAAGAGAGTTTCTTTGGAGTATGGGATGTGTCTCTGGGGCAAGAGTGCCCCAGCCTGGGTGATTCCTCATCTCTTCTTGGGGTATTTGTCACCTTGGCCCAGAAGATGGGATTGGTGCCTCAATGGGCTTTCCCCAGCTACTTGGGCTCTGGCCTCCTGTGGGACCATATCTACCATCTTCTTCCTTCTCATCATAATCTGTAAAAAGTAGGAAATTGTATCAGAAGTTGGCATTAGTAAAAAGATTTAACAGGCAGATTGATAATGGTCAGAAAGTGTTGGCATTACCCTTGTCCGCGCTGACTAATCTGGGGCATTGTGGAATGTCTTACCTTTAATTGCAGCATGAGTTAAACAATGCCAGCCCATCTCTGCTTAAAGGCTGGTCATTTTTGGCACAGTGGTTTTAGGTCTGTTTGGACCTCAGAGATCCCAACTCCTTGGGAAACAGCAGGTAAAGTTAACAGTAATGTGGTTCATGCAAGAGCTGCAGCATCTTCCTCCTTCCTGAGAGTGTCCAAGGCCAGATTGGATGGGGCTTGGAGCAACCTGGTGGAAGATGTCCCTGCCCATGGAAGGGGGTTGGAACAAGGTGATCTTTGAGGTCCCTTCCACCCCAAACCACTCTGATACCTTTGCTTCTTGAATATCCTCAGCCCTCTTGCAGCTGATTAGCCAGAAGCTGCTTCCACCCTCCCCAAAATGCTGTCTTTGTGCCTTATTTTGTGCATGTGACTTAGAGGTGCAGGTTATTCAAGGACTTGTGTTTGTTTGGATCACACACAGGAAAGCAGAGCCATTTCCAGGCAGGAATAATCCCCAAGGCTCGTGTTGCTGCACCTTCTGCATTCCATTCCTGCTCCCTGCCTGTCACTTTGGGGGTACAAAGAAAACCGGGCTTTCATTGCCACCTCTATTCTGTCAGGAAGGGTCTAATGTCGCAAGGTGGTTTTGCCAGAGACAGAGCTCCTTCCATCCTGCTGGTCCATCCCTTGCACTGTATATTCAGTTTATTTGCTGTCCCTTCTTCCCTGTGCTTCTTCCCTCTTTGCTCATGTCCTTGGGAATAATGAGATGTGGTGGTTGCAGGTCTGTGCCATGTGAAGAGCCCCCCAAAAGACAAGTGAAGGGCTTTAATTTGCACCATGACCTCTACCACACCATCAAATCTCCATGCTCCCATGTGTGCTCACACCCCACATCAGAATGCACCAGAAAGTCCTCCTTGAAGTGCATCAACGAGCTGTAAAGCGAATCATTTTTGCCAGTTTGTGACCAGCAGCACCTCTGATACAGGAGCATCCAAAGCAGCATGTCTGGCAACTCTTTGCCATCCGTCTGGCACATTTTGATCAACGTTGCAGCCCATCTTGAATTGCCCTTATCCCTCAGATCACTCATGTTTATCTCAGAGGGTCTTTTCCTCCTGTGCATTATCCTGCTCCAGCAATCCTCATGGCCTCAGATGTTCCATGTGGACAAAGAGGGCCGCTGGACCTTTGAGGGTCGTTTCCAACCACACATGTGCCGTGTTGCCCCACTCGTGAGTGGTGTTGCAGTCACCTGTCCAGAAGTTTCAGCCCCAGGTGGCCTCGTGGTGACCGGTGTCCGTGCCATTCCCACAGCTCCGCTGCCTCCGGGGACAGGAGAACACAAAAGGGTGGAAATTTCCAAGGCTTTTGTTTCGGCTGTACAAGTTGTGATGACTGTTCAGTGCTGGAGGTGTGTGCACGTCGGGAGAGGCTCTTTGTGGGATTTCGATGGGAGCCATTTTTAGAGGCAAATAGCAGAAAGGGCTTACAATAAAAATAATGGGCTGCAACAGGCTTTGTTATGCCATGAGGAGATCAAAGACCAGCATCAGCCACTCGGTTGAGCACTGGAGTGACAGGAGGAGGGGTTCCTAATTGGTGGGTGAGATTTCCTCAGCTGCTAAATAGGACTTGGAATCCCAGCCCCTTCAGAGGGGTTTTCTCCTGCCGGTGGGCTCAGCGGGGTTTGCTATGAGTGTGTACGGTGGTGGGGAGCAAGGGAGAACACAAACAGTCAGATTTCCCTTTCTTCCACAAACACCCCCAATCTCTACCTGCACTTTGACTGTGAATATTGGCAGGTTCAGCTGCTGAATTCAGACCCTCCCCCAGAAGACTGAACCGGGGAAGCACAGCCTGGGAGCCCTCCCTTCCACCCGAGTGGTACAGGCTAAACCACTTCACATCCCCGTAGCCCCGAGAAATCACAGTTACCATTTAAATGAAGAGTGCTACTTGAGTCCTGCCTCTGTGAAGAGGTGTGGGATGCAATGTCAAGAGAAATTAGAATGATTGCTACAGATGCAGCTTGTCACAGGCAGAGAAAAGTGTTTCTGCATCTGATGCATGGCAGCAAGCCAGCTGGGAATGTTATATGTCCGAGTGTTTCACTTGGGCTCTGTTGGAAGGAAAGCAATCCTTAGTGCTCTGCCTGGCTGTTACATTTGTCTCCCAGCTCTGCAGAATCCCATTAGAAGCTGTCCCTTGTCCACCATGGAAGCCGTGTGGTCTCTGGGGAGGGAGGGAGCAGGGTGTTGCTGCAATCCTTCAGCAGCCTTAGGAACTGCCAGCCTGATCCTTCTCACTTACCTCTCCGGGGGTGGGAATTCCTCGTTGTGGATTGAGGTGTCCTGGAACCTGAAGCAGGCAGCTGTTGGACACCATGATGCTGTCAGAGGAGCAGGATCTGCTCTCTTCCTCCAGCCACCCAGGGCTGGCACCAATGGCCTTTTGTCTGAAGCTTTGTTGTTAATTTGGAGTTAAAAGAGCCCAGAGCGTAGTGACCAACAGAGGCAGCCCATGGTGGGCATCGTGCCTGTGCCACCAGGGCAGCATTGGACATGGTTCCCCCAAGAGATACCCTGTGGAAATGGACAACAGAGCAAGTGGAGGTGATGGAATGATCAGCAAGAAGGGAGCAACATGCCTTCTTGTGCTGGAATGGGATGAAATTGGACCCATTTGAGGTGTTGCCACAAGAAAAGGGACTAGCAAAGAGGGCTGTCCTGCCCCAGGACATTTCTGTGGAGAAGAAGCACTTTTTGCCAATCTCTCACATCCTTTATTATGTTCTCTGGCTAACCTTAGAAAAAACAATTGTTAAAAACTCATGCACCTTATGATTTGGGAAGGTACCTCAAGGTTTTGTTGTTGCCCTGGATGCTCTGTTGTTTATGCTTTTCTGTTAACAGTGCTGAGTGTAGGCAATGAGCAATAAAATTTGAGGATGACACAAAGAAATTGGACATATTTGGGACAGAAGAAAGGAAATTTGGAGAGATGTAAACACAGGAGGGAAATGGACTGCAAGATTGCAAAGGCAGCTTGTTCAGCGTTGATAAATGTGAAATTAATGCATGTTGAGGAGAAAAATATTCACTAGTCGTAAAGCTTGCAGTGCTCTGAGCTGACTGCCAGAAAGTACCCCAAAAACCCTTGTGCAGGGATAAGGGATTAGAGGACAGGAGAAATTCATGGATGGAGGTGGTATGGGGGGTTGTATACCCTGTACTGTGCTGGTCATCCTGTCTTGGGCAAGGGAAAGGAAAAGAAAGAGGCTCAAAGAATAGAAACAGAAATTATCAGGGGTCTGAAAAGATCCTCTGTGATGGCAGATGCTAAGTTTAAGAAGGAGGCAAATAAAATAATTGGAATTATAACCGTGCCTAGAATCCACAAGTGAGAACATCTACATCAGGAATGTCTAACTGGGAACTCACTGGAGTTGAGATTTGGAAGTTCAGAGCAATATAAAGGAATAATTTTATCCACATGGGCCAAGATTAACACCTGGGACTTGCTGAGAGTGAAAGTGAGAACACCAAAAAGATATTTTTAAAGTACTTCTGTATGTACCAAAAACATGGGGAGTTGCTGTACTAGATGTTGAAATGCATGTTGGTAGAGAGGAAGAGGCAGTTACATGTAAGAAATCCAAAGCTGATTTCTGACTGGAATTAACCTGAAGCCAGGGAGCATCAGGTCCCACCTCTCTTGTATTGTGCCTTGTTCTGGGCAAGGTGTGGTGGAACTGGACCATCTCAGCTTTGGGCTCCTGGCAGCACTTTACACCCACTGATTTCACCACAGACCATTGTTAAACTCCAGTAACTGAATCAATTCTGGCTCTGCAGTCCTTGCTTGGAGCAATGTAAGCCAGATCTCTGTCATTTCCCTCTGCATCCAAAGCCTGGATCCACTTTTCCTTGGCAGGGAGGTGGAGGTTTGGGCTCGTTCCCAAATTAAACCCCACAACATTAACAATTCCTTATTGCTTGAAACATTTTTAATGCATCTCATCACTGTCACCTTCTCTGATGCAAAGAGAAAGTCTGTCCCAGTACTCTTTTGCAGTTCCTACCAATGCGAACCCCTTGGGACAGACCAGCCTTTCAAACCACCTCTTTGAAGGTCCATTTTTCACATGTGCCTGGTTTTCATGTGCCTGCCTGGGTTCTGGAAGAGCCAGTCTCCAACTGTGACCACAGCACAGGTCTGATGTTCTTGGTGCAAAACACCCATCAGCTGTTGCCAGCCCACCTGCTCCACTGCAGAAGCTTTCTGGAGACAATCCTGCACACGGCTCCAGGTCTCATGCTGGGCTTTCTCACAGCACGTTTCCGGTCCTGTAGCAGTTGTCTGTGTCTGTCCTAGAGACTCTCTGATTATTTCAGCCTGTGGTTTTTAGCAACAATCTACAGGCAGTTGGCCATCTGGTTAGTATGGATCTGAAGGAGAAGATTGCATGTTCACCTGCGGGAAAAGCATTTCCTTTCTAAACGACTCCTGTCAACTTTCATGTTCATGTGGAGCTGAACTGAGAACATGAAGTTCTGGCAAGAGAACGAAATGGGATGGCCAGGACACATCCCCTTCCCAGCTGTCCTCTACAAAGCCCAAAGCTGGTATCAGCAACTGAAGTTGAGTTTCTGCTTTGATTTCTGTCTTGGAAGGTGTGATGAGGTGGAAGGCACTTGCCTTCTCATCCAGCATGACGAGGCAGGTCACTGCTCAGCCTCCACAGCCAGCTGGTTTTGGTCTGGTTGGGGTTGTATTGGCTAAGTTCTGTCTTTTGTGGAAATACATTCCTCATTAACCTTAGATTTCATGATGGAGCATGGTGGGATTCTTGGGGTTGTCCTGTGAAGGGACAGGAGTTGAGCTTTGGTGATCCTTGTGGGTCCCTTCCAGGTCAGGATATTCTGTGATAGGATTTTTGGTTAGCACAGCCTTGCTTCCCTGCAACTGCCCCATAAGAACATACATTTGGGTTTGGTTTTCCTATAACAGAGCTGAGAGTACAGTCAGATCTCTGTGTGGGATGTGGGAGATCTGGAGAAAGATCCAGCAATGAACCACACTGTGGAGTTCAGAATTTCTGTGGACAGGGAGCAGATGTTTGCTGGTGACAAAATTGTCTTCATGGCCCTAGAAGTCACTACAGGGCTCTCTCTGGGGTGTCTTGGATGTCAGGCAGCTGTAACTAAAGAAGCAGTTTAATTTTAATGCCTCCTCACCAGAGACTGAAGGACAGAAATATTTGTACTTACGGGTCCTCCTATTACCTCCATCCCATCACTTGCTGAGATGGCTCAGCACTTCTTGCTCAGCTTTGTCCTTCTTGGTGGGGTCATTTCTTCATCATCTGCCTGTTCCAGGAGAATTCCAGCCCAGCCATGGTGGACAGAAGATGCTCTACAGCATCTACAGGTCATCTGAGCAAGAATTGCCCTAGGAATTGAATCCAAACAGTGAAGTCAAAGACAGAGTGAAAAGGGCTTTTTAATCCTTCCACAAAAGCAAAGCCTGAGCTGGTGGTGTCCTGGCTGTGGTAGGAACCCCTGCAAACCATATCAGGGCATGTGCAAGGTGGATTAGCAGCCACTGTCCCACCTGGGCTACAGATGATTTGGAAATTCCTTCTTTAATAATGGAGCATATGCAGTTCTGCCATGGCCATGCTGCTTTCCAAGGCAGAAATGCAGCTCATGAAGGTCTGGACACCAAAGTTCAGCACTGAGCATTGTCCCTGTGGCAGCTTTCACCCAGTGTCCACCCAAAACTCCAGCGCCCCCCTTCCCAGAGGGAAAGGAAAAGGAGAAAAGGCAAAAAACAGCTGAGAGATAATGGCAAAGCAAACTCAGAGTGGCTAAAATACTTAAATTTATTGCTAACAAGATAAGAACTAAAACTAAAAAGTAAGAAATAAATCAGTCTTGAGAACACCTTTCTCCTCCCACTCCTCCCTCTTTCCAGCAGTTCCAGGGAGCAGGGAATGGGGGTTTGCAGTGGGGTGTTGGTTCTGCCATTGCTCTTGTCCTGGGGGTCACCCCATGGGCTGCAGGGGGGTCTGTGCCCCCCGAGGGATCTCCAGGGGCTGTAGGCGGGGGCACAGCTTTGAGTCCTTCCCCTCTTTGCTCCCGTGGGGTCCCTCCTTCTCCTCCTCCTGCTCCCACCTTGTCTCTGCATTGTTATCCCATGGCTGGAATTTCCAACTGCCCCACACTCCTAAATTCTTAACTCTGTGATCCAAGAGCTGTGACTGGGATTCTTAATTGGCTCCACTCTGGCCACCAGCAGGAGGTCCCTCCTGGCCCTGGCTGTCCTTGGCTGCACAGGACAGGGGAAGCTTCTGGCAGCTTCTAACAGAAACCATCCTGGTAGCCCCCTTCTACCAAAATTCAGCTACAGAAACCTATGACAATTCCTGATGAGGGCACTGTATTGATGCCAAGTGGAAGAGTAATTCCTTGGCTGATTTCTGGGATGTGGGTGTAGTTAAGCAGCGTGAGGTTGTGAGCATTTCCTCTGCTAGCCCAGGGGCTACTTGTTTGGCAGGAAATATCTGCAATGTGAAGCTGTCTGTGGAAAGGCTCCTGTAAGGAGCTCTGCAAAGTGCAGCAAGTGGAGCTTCTTTTAAAACTAGTTTTTCTCTGGCTTCTCAGAGTCACAGAACAGGGGGGAAGTATGACCAGGCAGAGCCTCCCTGATGTGAATTTCCAAAGAATTTGATGGGAAAGAGCCTGAATCCACTAGGATCACACGGAGTGGCATTCCCAAGCTCCTTGCACATGCAAGGAATGGTTTGTGTGTGTGTGCACAGACTCCAGGTCTGTACAGGAGAACTCCTGTCTGTGGCAATTCTGCCTTTCACTTTTATGCTTTGAGTCTTACGCCTCAAAAATCCAGGACTAAATTGAGGCCCTTCTGACAGTTTGGGTTTCCTGATCCATAATGGTTGATTGGAGCTGGAATTCTCCTGAGTGACAGTTTGCTTCATTCCCTTTTGCTTGGCTTTCTCACTGAAGTAGAAAAGTCATATACAGTACAATGACTTTGGTGCAGTCAGCAACAACTCAGCCATGCTGATTTATTTGAGCCATTCACCGAGATGTCCTGCCAGGGCTGGTGCCCAGGAATTCCATCTTGGTTTTTCCTGGTGCCTGTGAACACCCAAAGGTTGTGGTTATTATAGGCAGAGTTTTTGCTCTTGTGTGCTCTGGGTGATGCTGAACTTGGTCCAGCTGTCCTTGGAGGATGCAGGGGTGGAAGTGGAGCTGGCTGGGAGTGGAGTTCTTGCAATAATTTCCAATCGTGCTCCACTGTATTTACATTTTTGCAGTGTTTGTGTTGTTGTTGCCATATGATCACTCTAAATAGGTGTGAAGAAATGGCCAGTAACATTTTTAATACCCAGTTGGTCACCTGGCACATTTGGATGCCATGTACACCAGGAATAATAATCATAATATTCATAATAATAATAACTGGACCTCAGTTACAGCTCACATTGAAGATTTGCTGGGTGAGAATGAGGGGGATGACTACAATTATGGCTGTAGCAGGATGGCTCCTCTGTAGTCCATCACCTACACCAATTTAAAATCATGGACCGTTACAATCAATACATATTGCAAGCAGGCCTTGTGAGCTTATACAGATGTGTCAGTGTTGTCAAGAACTGAAAGCCAAAGTTATGGGAAACAGCATTAACTGAAGGAAGGTTGGGCTTCCTGTTTCCTCTAAGAAACCTTTTCCTCGTTCGCTTCTTTCCTGTGGTTATCACTGAATAGAAATGAAAGGATTTCATAGAATTGTATGTTGGTGAAGACCTCGAAGATCATGGAGTCCAACCATTAACCTGACACTGCCAGACCTGCCCCGATGCAGCTTGAAGACGGTTCCTCTTGCCCTAAACACGAGCAGAGTGGATAACTCAGCCACTTTGAATTCAGCATGAAATTAGTGTAACTAAGTAGACAAGGCTTGGGCTTGTCTCTGATCTTGTAAGATTTGGGCATGGGATTTTTGTTTGGTCATGGGATTGTAACTCTTGGATGCATGAGCCCTTTCCTTTGGGATCCGTGCCGTGAGGTTACCTGTTTGGGAGGAATGGGAAGCTGGTCCTTCTGGATGGTGCTTTGATCAGCAAGCAAACAGAATGTCATATCAGGAGTCCAAGACCCCTGTCATGGGGAACCATGGAGCAGCAGATAGTTTTGAGTTTGGCAGAATTGGTTTTATTGAGAAAGGACATTAAGCTGAGTGCACTGCCATTCCTCAGGGCTTCAGGGAGAAGGCACTTCAAGCTGAACACAGTCAAGTGGCACTTTGCAGTGTGTGTGAGTGCAGATTTCAGTGCTGGGTGAAATATGGCAGGGTCTGTAGGAGCTCAGGCAGCTCCCCCTTCCCAGGGAAGCAGAACCAGCCCTGGATCTGGGAGCGTAAAGGAAAGTGTGTCTGAGTCATGCATTGACATCAGCAGGAGCGCTGCAGCTCCCCAACCCACGCCAGAGCTGGACTCCCTGCTTACAGGAGACCACGTGGGTTTCAGTGTTCTGGGAGAGCTGCTACAGTGGCAAAGAAAATCATTCCTGGATCCAAGCAAGAAAGGCATTAGCAGTGCAGAGTGTCATCATTGCCTGTGTTCCACCACAGGGTTGCAATGAGGTGCCAGCTGTGGCACATGAGAAACAGGTTGAAGAAACACCAGCCAAAATGCACAGGTTAGTCCTGAAAGACCCTTGTAATTCAAACCAAGGTATCACTTACTAATTTATGGGGAAGTAGAAGGGGTGCCAACCCTCTGCTGACTCACAGGAGGGTGATCTGGAACAAGAGGTGTCGCAGCAGAGCTGTCAGGTGCTTCCTGTCTCTGGAAATAAAGGTTGAGGTGAACAGATGAACTGCCAGCAACAAAACCATAATTAAGAGATGCCAAACCAGTTTTTTGTTCTACAAGGGGGGAAAAAAGGAATGCAAAGATCACAGAGGAGATGTTGCTTCCTGCCGTGAGCACAGGGGAGTAGAGGAGGGAATAATCTTCCCATGAGGAATCAAATTCAGATTCCATCAAGGAATGCTACACTGAATGTTGAGTTCTGTGGTGGAGGCAGAGCATGGAAAAAGGAGCAGATGCAAAATTACCTTCATGCCTAAAATCTTTCATGAGGATCAGTTGAGCGAGTGTTGTTTGGCAGGGTGAGTATCACCAGTGGAGCTGTGGGTGGTCAGCAGTAGTCCCCTGTCTCCACTAGTGGAAGTAAAACCATGTCTGAAGTACTCATAGGTGTTTGTTGGAGGTATCATGAATTTCAGGCTTATGAACACAGTTCTACAGGATGAGTATTTGTGGATGTTACTTTCCTTGAAACTGGGTCTAAAATCCTTCAAATGATCCCAAGCCAACAAAAACATGTCAACACACTAATAACTTTATCAAAATATTTTTGTTAAACTTCTTCATTTTTGAAGTTGTTCACTCAGCTGATCCATGTGTAATTAGCATTTAAACGCTTTGTGAATATTCATTAGTTTTGCCACTCCTCTTGCAGAGGAAAATTGCTCATGGTTCCCAAGAGGGGTTGGTAGTGATGTCCCAGAAGTGAGCTGTGAGCTGATGGGGAACCTCCACTGGTTCTCCCTGCAGTGCTGTGTTCACCCCGGAGCCACAGAACATCTCCTGCCCACATTATCAATCAGCAAATCTGCTTAGATAAACTGCTTGGCCTTTTTGTTCATCCACTTGCTCATAATGTGACAGAGGGACAGTGATATTATCCCCTATGCAAGCCAGTTGGGTTTGTTGTGTCCATGAGAAAGTCCTGGCTCCAAAAACAAAACAAAACAAAAAACAAAACAAAACAAAACAAAACAAAACAAAACAGAAGAAAGAAATCCTGATTTTTCTGGAAGCAAAGCAGTGGTTGCAGAAGGTGTTATTTCCCACGTGGCAGCTCCGTGCAGGTGTAAGTGGGCACACCAGAGGGTACCTCTGAGTCCAAGGGGTTTCCCTGCACCTCTCCACACTGCTGGAAACACTCCCCAGCCTTGGGGGAGTCTGGTACCCTGAGTCTCAGATCACCAACTCTGTTTGTAAGGATGGCAGTTGGCAAGGGGGAAATACTTTCATTTCTAAACTAACCCTCTGTTATGTGGTGCTGCTGAAAAGCCACGGACACTGAGTCCCACAAGGTCATTTTTATAGTCTCTGATCAGAGGGGTACCTCACTTTTAAATGAAGAAGCTCAAGCTTAAAATAGAAACCCACACCAAATTATACAACCACTTGAGACTTAATTTTTAGAGCTGCTGCTAAAAATGCCCCATTAAAAGACTAAAAGGTGTTGCAAAGTGTCCTCAGACTGGCACACACACAGGGATTTTATTGCCAGCTGCACTTTATTTCCTAATTTTGGCAGGTCAGAGGCTCCAGAGGAGAGAGCTGTGCTGGTTTAGGGTTAAACCAGCAGGGGAAATGAATCCAACTCAGAATGGGATTGCAAGTCAAAATAACAATTTAATAAAAAAGGTCACAAAATACACTGAGACAGAAGGAAAATCCGTTTGACCCACAAAACCAACTGTACAGCCCAGCCCAGTGGGGCACGAGCAGGATGGAGCTCACCAACCCCTGTGCTGAGCACCACGTGGGCCCCTGAGTTCAAAAGTAAAAAGAAAGGAAGGAAGGAACCTGCTGGTGAAGATGATGGTTGCAGTCTGGTGGCAGTGCCAGTCCTGCTGAGGCTCTGCTCCTCCTCTGGATCCCACCAGAGATCCCAGGCCCAAAACCCCAAGCTTATCTCTGCTTGGGCTCAGATGGGAACGCCCAGTCCCTCCCCCAGGGTGGGAGTTTCCCAAGGGGTGATTTACTCTGTGAGGTCAATCCTGGCATATTTTTGGCATCCCTGATGGCCCCTGAGCAGACATGACCCCTTCATACAGGTGGGTGTGAAGGTGCTGGTGGCTCCCAGAGGGACGTTATCAGAGCTGAGTCATTGGTGTGAAGACAGGAACACTTCCTTATCCCCCAGGAGTTCCCAAACACCCCCCTGTGCCCTGAGGGGTGGGGTGTGCCCTGGGCAGCTGCTGCCAATGGGCCATGGTGAGCAGTTGATGAGAAATGACGTAGAGGGTTTAGAACACACACCCACCCAGTGACAGACTGGTCCCGGCTACTCTAACGAGGACAAGAGCAACCCAGTCTCTGTAGTTACAGCTGTGTTTGCATGCCCTGAGCACTGGGAGCTGGCACAGCTCAGGGTGGGATGCCAGCTCGGGCAGAGGCTCAGGGGCCGTGGGGTACCAGGTGAAGCATCACTTGGGGCCACCCCAGGGTGTCACCCGGGATTTGAGGGAGCAGTTGGGAATGCTGAGGTGCCACAGCATGGTGTGCCAGGCTTTGAAAGTGTGCCAGTCCACCTGCTCAAGGCAAGCAGGAGGGGAAGGAGAGCCACCCAATATTAATTATGACTTTTGAAGCTTCACCTAATTACATCGTCTCTCTTAAGGCGATGACACAAATATTTATGAGTGGGACTTTTTATTCTCATTGTAATCAGTGACATAAATAGGTAACACCTTTATAAAGAGTTAATAAAAATGTGTCAACACAAGGCTGTGCACAAACTATTGAGCAGTGTGCAGTAAAACATTCCAGTGTTTATTGTATTAATTGAATATTCATGAGATGCCAATTTAAATTACAGTTCACAACTGTTGCTGTGTCTAATGAATAATTTAAACAAGTGTGGCCAAAGAGATTTCAACGCTGCATTAGCAAACTGCAAGGGATTAAGCAACAGAGAATTTATAATTAGCTTTGTATATCCTATAATAAATTCATTGGAAAGATGGTTTTAATTATCCCACATGTTAATTCAGAATTCAGTGCATTAATTTTCGATTGAAAAGTAACCCTTTCTTCCCAGACAATGTATTTGGCTCTTCTTCACCCTCTGCATCTCAAGAACAGGGAATTGCCAGTGTGGAATGGGTTGGATTTTGCAGATCTCATCCACCATGACACAGTATTTGTGCCTGCCCATCTCAGGTCTGGAGTAATTCCCTTTTTACCATTTCCAGCTGGGGAAGCTGAGACCAATGAGATCAAATCCCTTCCTACAAGTCAAGATTCCAGAATATTGCTGGAGCTTCTCCCAAGTCAATCTGCTATGGCACATCCCTTTTGAGACACTTGTGTCTGCTTGGGAAATACTGTCTGTTCCTGGAAAACAAGCCTGTGAAAATGATAAAAGTTTTTGGCAGTCGTGTCCTGTAAACAGCTTTAAGGTTTTGTTTAACAAACAAGGATGCACGTAGATAAGAACCTAAACCCCGATTTCGAGCTGGGGTTGCTGCACTCTTTAGAGCAGAGCAGGGATGGTTTTGTCTCTATTTGGCAAGTTTATAAAGGGCTTTTTCTGAGGGAGATGGACCCCTTTGCCCACAGTGAGAGGGGCTGCAGAGTCCCCACCACCTGCCCCTCTTCAGGCACCAGCCCTGTGTCTGTGAGGGATGGGATCTGTGCTGCCAGCGTGGCTCTGACCTCAGGTAACGAAGGCACAGCAGTGTCCCAGACAGCTGAGGTCCCCGTGGGCTCTGAGGGCACAGCAGTGTCCCAGACAAGTGAGGTCCCCATGGGCTCTGAGGGCACAGCAGTGTCCCAGACAGGTGAGGTCCCAGTGGGCTCTGGGCACCCGTGTTGATGCTCAGTCCTTCAAAAGGGGGACTATTTGTTCTTTCCCCTCCATCCATCACCCACTCTCCCCCTGACCCATCCCTTCACCGTGCTGTCCATCTTTGAAGTCTGTTGGCATCTACAAAGAGCTGTAGCTCTTGCAGAAGCTGAACACTAGTGCTGGAACTCGCCAAAAAGCTGGGAAGCATTCCAAGGGCCACCTCCATCCAGCTGCCCCTGCTCCAGGCTTGTCTGGGAAACTCAGAAGGTGACAGGAGGAGAGCACTTCCTTCCAGGTGGTTTTGTGCAATTCCAGGGCAGCAGGTTAATGGGATCTCTGGGATATGTGATCGGATCTGGAGTGTAAACAGTGCTTGGCATGTGTCCTTGATGTCTGCTCAGATGGAAATGCAAATGCGGCGCCGAGCGTGGCAGCCCATCCCAAATGTTTTGGTGGCACAACGTGCAAGACAAAATAGTGATCACTTTTTGAAGAACCTAATTGAAATGTTTTCTGCTGTGTTTGAGTCCTGCCATATCTGTCAAATCAACAGCCTGGCACTGAGGGTGACGTGCCTGATCCTGAGGTGGAAGATCCTTCACAGCCAGGGCTGTCCCAGGAGTCCAGGCTGCTGTTCAGGCTTCCCCTGAGACCTTAATTGCTCTTTTAGTGCCTCTGTCTTCTGGGTGGCTGTAGTTGTTTCAGCTGATGAATGGAGAGCATCCCTGGAATGCAGTGTGTTGTCGTTGGCACTTATTGATTGAACCTCAAGGCTCAATTGCTCAAGATCCCCAGTGTCGACATGTAATCCCAGAGGAGAAAATCAAACCTTTAATGGGCTTTCGTGTTACTCTTGGTTTACCACTTGGGTTTAAATGTTTTGGGAGGGAAGGAAGTGTTTTTGATGGCCTGAATCCCCATCGTTACCTGGATTAAATGAAGACTGGCAGTAGGAACACTTGTTATCGTGGCAGCCCGGTCCGAGGCAGACCCAAACCTCATTTAATATAGCATATTTCACCATCAGGACCTGAGTGCCTTGGTGTTGGAAGGAAATAAATGAATCTCTGAGGTGTTTGTCACCCATTGTGAGGATGCCCAACAGGACAGAGATGGTGCTGGACTGAACATTCTTTCCCTGGCCCCCCTTAATACACTGCAGCTAATCTAATAAACTGCACTGCACAGTGCAGGCAGTGGGTTAATGTTGCTGCTGGAACCTAAGTGAGCCCTTCCTAAATCTGCATGGCTTCAATTCTTCAGTTAGGTGGGGTTTTGCCTGTCTGTAACTTGTGTTGGAACAGGAGCTGCAGTTATTCTGGCTGGTTAAGAGATGAGAGGGTTTTACCACTGTCGGGAGTCAGAACAGGAGTTACAGCATCTGGCTCTTGTGTCAGGAGTCGGCGCTCGATTTTCTCTTCTCTGTTCCCTCCTGCAATTAATTTTGTATGTACAGAGCCATTTGGGCTTTTCACACCTATTTTAAAAGTCTTCAGCATTTGCTATAATTAAAGACGGGCAGATAACAGACTGTGCCTTCTGTTCACAGTTTATGAGGTCAAGGCACATCCCGAGCTCTCCAAGGTTCCCCTCTGCAGAGAGGGAGATGCCATGAGCATCACTGTTGAGCTGGGTGGAAATTGGTGAGCTGAAGATTTGGTGCCATCTCAGATTGCTCTGGCAGAGCTGGGAGTTGAAAATCCTATAGTTTCCCAAGCCATATTCAGTCACAGCACAAACTATTTTTCCCTGTATTCCTGGTAACAGGAGACTCACTTATTTCAAACTATACAATAATCCCAGCAGTATCTGGCTGCAGAGGAAAATTGAGAGGGGGCAAAAAGGGGGGCAGATGTGTAGGGGAAGTGCTGTGGTTTGTGTGCAGATGTGGGGTCAGCACTGGGGACCCAACTCTTTCTAGTACTTCAGCATTTCTTACAGGGCTGGAAAAGTGGGGCTGTTAGACTTCACAATCAAAACCAACAACAACCAAAAAAACCCTATTAAAATTCATTCACAGAGTTTAATCCCACTGGGATGAGTTTTCTATCTGGTCTTCCCAGTTTCCTGTTGTGTTCTAAAATTACTTCTTATTCCCTTCTTCTCCTTCTTCTTTTTATAATTCTCCACTCAATAAGACGTGCAGGTCTGTCATTACCTGTGAGTCTATTGCTTTATGTGAATGCAATATCTAAAATGTGTGAGAAGAGCCAGGAGAGACATCAGGTGGGCTGTGCAGAAAGGCTTCAATAAGCTGCATGAGCACAGGGAGGGGGCAGGAAATAAGTTCTGGGGGAGGTGAGGGGGCCAGCGTGGCTGCAGGTGGGATGGGGGAGATGGAGGATGGTCCAGAGCCGTGGGAAGTCCCACAGCAGCTGGAGCTGCGTTTGCCAATGTTAGTTTTTATACACCTGAGAAGGAAACACCAAGATTTACACAGTCCAGCATCTTCTCCATCAAAGTGAATCTTCCTGTCCCTCTCTCAGCTGTAGATGGGCACAGTTCCACGTGCTCCATGGCTATGACCAGGCAATGCCCAGGGGGTGTGCAGGGTGCTCTCCCTGGGGAGTAGGATGGGCAAGGACTGGCTGTGATGCTGCCTTGCCAAGGACACACAGCAGAGCACTCTTCAGCTCCCTCCATGTTGCTGTCCATTGGGCAGGCAGGATAACAAAAATTAAATTATTAGCCTCTAATCTATCTGGAACAGGTCTTTTGTCCATCCCAGCAACTTAAAGTGTGGTGAAAAGGAGGTTGAGCTGTAACATAGGATGTTAAACATCTAGTAATTCCAGGATCAGGTAGACCCACCAGAAAAAGAAATTCCCCAGTCTTTTTAGAGCTGGAGATGTGAAGTGAAAAACTTTCTGTCTCTAGTTTCCTGGTTTGCCTTTTCTTTTTATGCCAAAGTTTATTTGCATGACAGCAGACCTCTGCTCCCCAGGGATCTATTTGTGTCTCAAATCCCACCTGAGGGATGGCTTTGCTGGGCAGGTGGTGGTCCCATGGAGTGCCCAGTTTAGAAGCTGCAATCAGCAGCATCCTCAATTTCCACTCATGTCAAAAGGGGACCTTGGGCATGTGGCAGGGATCCCCTGTTGCCCCACACAACATGTGGTGTCTCACCCAGGCCTGGAAAGCAGCAAGTCCCATTTGTAGAGCTACTCATCATAGAAGGTTTTAACGTTGGCTTCTGAGTTCATCTCCCCAACAGTATCTCTGGGATTGAAAAAAAAAAAGCCAGAAATTAAAGAAAATCTGATATATGAGCAGGTCTGATGCTGAAAGAGATTTTCCCCTGCTTGGCATGGCTTCATCTCTCCACTACACCCATATAATGCAAAAAAAAAAAAATAGTAGTTTGTCTGCTCCTTCATCCACCTCGATTTCTGGGGAGACAAAAAGCCAGACTAGGAAATAATTCTGGACCCTTCCCTGCTGCCAGCACCATCCCAGCCCCCTCAGTCCCTCACCTGCACACCTGAAGCTTTGACCCTTTGCTTCTTTTCCCCTCTGTAGTTGGTTCTCCTTATCTTTTCTCCTTTTGCCAACACACATGAGGGGGATGTGGCAATTTTATTTCCAGTGGGTTGGAAAAGGGGTCCGGGTCTGGTACTGTTTAGTTGCCCTCCCCCAGCCCATTGCAGGGGAATTTGGGGCCAGCGTGGTGCCATGCCTGGATGAGCAGCAATTCCCTTCCTCCACAAACTGTTTTTTGAAAATCTAAATAATGTATTCAGCAAACATGCTGGAAATTAATGGAGTAGATTATTTGCAAACATGTTCACTCAATTATCAGGCTTGTTCTTTATCCATAAAATAATGTACTTTAAAAAAAAATGAAGTTTATTAAGACTTTATTTCCAAAGAGTTCTCCAGCTGAGAGCTGCAGCAACCCCTGTGGAGCACACATGGCCCAGCTGCTTTCCAGTGTGTGGTGGTTTTCACCCAGTGTCCACCCAAATATCTAGATCCCCCCCTTTCCCAGAGGGAAAGGAAAAGGAGGAAAAAAAACAAACCAAACCATCAAAACAAACAAACAAACGAACAAA
>VXAU01005650.1:907033-958440 GCA_013399695.1 Formicarius rufipectus
AAAAAAAAAAAAAAAACAAGGAAAGGGAAGTGGAGAGAAATTTACTGAGTGGCAGGTGACAGGGACAGTTCCTGCCCCTCCAAGCCATGGTCAGCAGGGTGCCTGAGAGGAGCACAGCTGTACCTGTCCTTCTGGGGAATATCCTGGCCAGGGGGGGAAGAGATGGAGATATGGAAGAGGGAGAGAATCAGAACCAAAAGCATTCAACTAAAACCAGGTTTGTATCACAGAATTGTAGAATGGTTTGGGTTAGAATGGAGTGTTAAAGCCCATATCATTCCACCCTCTGCCATGGGCAGGGACACCTTCCACCAGCCCAGGTGGCTCCAAGCCCCATCCAACCTGGCCTGGGACACTTCCAGGGATGGAGCAGCCACGGCTTCTCTGGGCAACCTGTGCCCAGAGTGGGTAAAAACCACCTTCACTGTAAAAAAACTTGTCCCTTGTATCTTACCTAAATCAACCCTCTTTCAGTTTAAAACCATCCCCCCTGTCCTCTCACCACAGACCCTGATTAAAAGTCTGTCCCCACCCCTGTTATCGATCCCCATTAGTGGTGTAAAGCAAGAGGAGCTGCTTGGGGGGAGGAATCTGGGCCAAGAAATCCTTGGAGAGGGATGTCCCAGGAAAAATGCAGTGTCCACGCTTTTTCAGAGGGGGCTGTGGTGGGGCTGTGTCAGCAGGAGGCTTCTGCACGAGTTCTCTGAGCCACAGCTCAGGTTTCTGGGTTTTTCCTACAAATTTTCAGAGGCATTTGCAGCACGTGGCCCATATCCATAATTGCACTCCTGCACTTGTTCTGCTCTGATGCATAAATAACATGCACTGTAAAGGAAAAGTGTATGATTACATATTTAATGGATAAACGGAGCCGTTGTGGTCTATTGGTCACATAATAAAAGTTTCCCCAAAAAATTGTCTTCATATAGTGTTTCCCCAGGAGGCTGCCATGGCTATTTTCAATTTTCAAATTTTTTTTAAGCCATGTTTCATAGCCTTCCCCATTTCTACAACACTCGTCTTCTAAACTTTGCCTTCATTTAAATTTAAAATAAGGACAATAAATTATTCTGCTCCTTAGCAGCTGGCAGATCTTCTCCAGCATGAAAGGTCTGGATTAAACTGAGAAAACCCAGGACAAACACACCTTTTCTGCTGGAATTTGGGAAGCAGCTTGCTGCTCATGCAGCAGATGGGTGCTGAGCTGTCTCCACACCTTTCATGCTTCTCATCACCGCCTGTCCCACTCCAGCCATTCCCGTGACTCTGGCAAATACAACTGCCAATGCACAAGTTGCCTCTCTGGTGCCTCCTGTGCTGCCCAGCCCTGGTGAACATCCCCCTGGCTGCATCATCCTTGGTGTCTTTGTGACCAGGATTTCCCACCCCATGGCCAGGAGAGGCCAGTGCTCTGCAATAAGGCCCATAATAAGGTTTGAAGGACACATAAATCTTGCCTTAGTTGGGCTCTAGGCTGGAGCAAAGCCAGCCCTGCTGCCTCCCTGACACCACCAAGGCAAGGGCAGCATCCAGCGTGGTCCCTGACTCAGCCTCAGTGAGGCTCCTCGTGCGGTTGAAATCCAAGGCATTATTTAATTCCTGTGAGTTAAATCCCCTCACTTCATAATTCATACAGAAAAAGGGCAGATCCAGGAAAACCTGGTCCCCTGACACCACTCCTCTACTGGTGGAGAATCCAAAAGAGAGCAGAGCATGCTGTGGGGTGCTGTGTAAAAACCCTCATTCCTGACCTGCAGCAGTAAATCTGCTTTTGCATTTGGATTTGTTTCCTCTGAATCCTACTGAGCCCTCACTGCTCTTCCCTGGGTTTCCTTCTGTGTGTGCTGCTAATGGAGTTGGCAAAGCTCCCCTGGTAATGAGAGATCACACCTCAGCAGACTTATCAGGAGTAAAGATTGTTAATAAATAAAGCTCAGGTCTTTAAACTCTTGTTAACATTAGTCAGATTGATATAAAAGAGAAAAAGCCTGGAAAGCAGTTCAGGCAGGGTTTGCCTCCCTCCCTCTCTGTGGATGGATGGGGCTGGGCTGGGGCTGAGTTCTGCTGCTGGGGATGACCACACAGGGATGGATCTTGGGGGGGAAATCAGGTCTTCAGGGAGAATGCTACAAAGTGGAAATGGGGTCTTGGCACAACCAACAGCAGGGTTTGTGCCCATCTCGTATTTGCTGCTTGGTGGACAGGGCATGGACATGCTGGAATGAGTCCAGAGGAGGTCATGGAGATGCGCCAGGGCTGGAGCCCCTCTGCCATGGAGACAGGCTGGGAGAGCTGGGGGTGCTCACCTGGGGAAGGGAAGGCTCCAGGGAGATCTGAGAGCCCCTTGCAGTGCCTGAAGGAGCTCCAGGAGAACCAGAGAGGGACCTGGGACAAGGGATGGAGGGACAGGACATGGGGGAATTGCTTTAAACTGCCAGAGGGCAGGGTTAGGTGGGATACTGGGAAGGAATTCTTCCCTGTGAGGGTGGGCAGGCCCTGGCACAGGTTGGGCAGAGAAGCTGTGGCTGCCCCATCCCTGGATGTGTCTAAGGCCAGGTTGGATGGAGCTTGCAGCAACCTGGGCTGGTGGAAGATGTCCCTGACTGTGATGGGGGCTTGAAATGAGATGGACTTTAAGGTCCCTTCCAACCCAAACCAATCTAGGGTTCTGTGATTGTTGTTTCTCCCTCCTGACCCAACCACTGAACTCTGGTTTATGCCATGACACAGTGAATATACACTTCACAAGATATTTTTATTCTGTCTAATGCAGCATTCAACCTTTCTTATTAGACATACATATATATATATGTTTCATTTTTCCTTCAGCTCTGTGAGGAGCACTGGGCTCAGCAGCCTCCAGAGGCAGTGCTGGTGCCATGTCCGTGTGTCCTTGCAGCCCTGTGTCATTAGTCACCTCTCAGTCCCTTCAGATGTTTCCTGACTCTCCCATTATGAGAACAGATTTATGGGGATTAGGAAACCATGTTTTTGGGGACAACTCTCTCACATGGCCTCTTCCCTCATCTCTTACCTCCACACATGCATACACACACATCACTTCTGCTTCCTTCCTTCACTGGGAGATCTTAACAGGCAGCTCATGGTTTTTTTTTCCTTGTCTGGACCCTTTATTTTCTACATTCCTTTTGAGTGAGATTGAAAAGATTGTAATATTTAAAATGGGAAGAGTCATATTGAGACAGAGTTGTAAGGAGGTGGTGGCCACCAGCAGATCTTGCTTCTGCACGTTGGGGTCCAATCCAGAGAGAGCTTAGACCCCCTTCCAGTGCCTAAGTGCTCCAGGAGAGCTGGGCAGGGACTTTGGGCAAGGGCCTGGAGTGACAGCACAAGGGGGAATGGCTTTAAAGGGACAGAGAGCAGGGTTAGATGGGATATTGTGAAAAAATTTCTCTCTGTGAGGGTGGGCAGGCCCTGGCACAGGGTGCCCCATCCCTGCAAGTGTCCCAGGCCAGGCTGGATGGGGCTTGGAGCAACCTGGGCTGGTGGGAGGTGTCCCTGCCCATGGCAGGGGTGGAACAGGATGATCTTTAACTTTCTCTCCAACCCAAACCATTCTATGATTCTGCAGTTGTGGGTTGTGGTGTCTGGGGCTTCTGGAGCTTAGGGACATACAAACCTCTGGTTGTAAAGGTGGTGTCACAGTTTTGGGCAGATTGATGTGGTGGGAGCAGGCACCTGGAGCTTCCACTGATGGCTTTTGTGCTTCCTACCTCCATGTTTAACCCCAGTAGCCCCAGTGACCCCACAGCTGTACAGAGGGTGTGGGGAGGCTGGTTGTGGTACCTTCAGAGACTCAGATAAGCAGATATTTTTTCACCTCTGCAGTTACTAAATGTCCACACCAAGTATTGCTCAGCAAGACCATGGTTGGGATACCCAGCCTCTAATGCTGAACCAGGGCTCCTCCCCAGACAACCTGGCACAACATCTGCTGGTGCTCAGCCGTGGCCTCATGTGCAGCAGCAAGGCTTGGCCCCCAAAACACCCAGTAATTTGTAGTGGCCTCCATTCTCCTGGTGATTTGGCCAAAAATTGCTCACTCGTGAACAGTTTTTTCAGATTTCTGGTAGGTGTCAGCCTCTGAGTCTCCGAAGCAGGTTGGGACACCTCCTGGACACACAGAGCTTTGTACAGAGGTGATTTAGGATGTCTCTGTAATGCTCCTGGCCAGGGTGGTGGCAGGAGCAGAGCCCTGGGTGCACGGCCCTCAGCTCTTGCGCTCAGCTTCTCTGGAAGGGAGCACAGGGAAGCCTTTCCCAGCCAAGCAGAGCAATTTAAACCATAAATCAGCCCAAGTTGAGCTTGAAGTGATTTGACAGCTTAATAAATAGATAAAAGAACGCCTACATTTTGTAATGACAAGGTGGTCTTCTCCTAACTCAGATCCAGGAGATGGTGCACTCGGACGCCGCATCCTACGACTCCAGCCGCCAAGTGCCCCTGCTCAACCGGCCCGGGATGCTGGGCGGCCCCATGGGCACCCTCAGCCAGTCCCAGCTCATCTCTCAGATGGGCATGAGAAGTGGTGCCACCCACGGCTCCCCCTCGCCCCCGGGCAGCAAATCTGCTACACCATCTCCCTCCAGTTCCACGCAGGAGGAGGAGACGGAGTCGCACTATAAGGTACGTGCCTGTGTGAGCAGCGAGAGGATGGGGGGATGTTCCTCAATGAGGGGCCAACTGTGCGAAATCAAAGCACAGACGTTTGGCTTTGAAGGTGCAGAGTGGGAGACTTTCCCAAGGTGACTGTTTCCAGCTTGGGGTGAGGCTCAGCACTCATCCAGCAGGTCTGGAGGTGAGAGTTGGGTATCTGTCTCCACGTTTTATCAGGTCCGTCAAGCTGCGGTTTCTGCTGATGAGGGTTTTGATGGGCAAAGCAGGTTCAAGGTTGAGGGTCTGCAAATGCTTGAGGTAAAATTAGATTTCTAGGGGTGGGTAGAGGAGGCTAAAGTAGGGAAAGAAAATGTCCCATGATGAAATTTGACTGAGTTCACCAGAGGTGACTTGCTAAGGATAAATCCAGAAATTAAAAGAGGAAGAGTCTCCTGCCTTATAGTTCACCCAGGTGATGTTTTAAGCAATTAGCAATGTCTCAGTGGTCTCTACAGCCAACACAGCTGCTGCTGAGCATAGCATGAACAAGTCCAAGGAATTCCTAGGGTTTGAGGCATATCCTGGTTGTTGCCTCTCTCTCTCAAAGTGCAGCAGCAAAGCAAACAACATGTGCTGTGCTCCAGGAGTCTGCAGCTGTTATTTACTGAGGGCAAACTCCGGCAATCACTGGGTTGCTGCCCCAATGCCTGGTGTGTGTCTGTGCCTTTGGTTAAGGCCTGCCATGGAGAACCCTCTCCTGGAAGGTGCTGACCCAAGGCACTGGTATTGTAACCTTGGCCCACCAAAAGGGACTCTTGTGACAGGATTTGGATGTATAACCAGAGCAGCAACCAGTGCAGACACTGGGAAACTAGGAAAATGCTAGGGCTGAGCAAAAACCTTCCCTTTGTATGAAAATCCAGGGAAATGGATTCCCATCAATCCTACAGTTTTTCATCCATTGACAAATCTCGCTTTAGATTGGGGCATTTAAAGCATTGAAAAGCAGAGTGCAAATGTGGGTGCAGAAACAGCTTCAGTGGAAAACAGCTGTAAAAAGGAGGAATACACATGGTTAAAAATAGATGGAGTTTTCCAAAATGTGATTCCATGTTTGGGGAACACTGTGGGCTGGGTTATGCTGCTGGACCCCACAGTCTGCCATCTCCCAAAACCTGTCACACAGCTCCCAGCAATGACTTGGAGCTGAAATGTCATGTCAGCAAAAGATTAGTTTCATCTCAGTGACACACCAGGTCCTCTCTGCCTCCACCAGCATCTCCCAGCTTTTCCTCATGGCCAACCAGAAGTCTCTGAAGGTTTGGGGGTGGATTTGCACTTCTTTTGAGCCAGGGGTGTCCGTGGGAGTAGGAAGAATTTGGAGATGTCCAAATGATGACAATTTGCAGAGATTAGAATTTTTCCTAATCCTTCAGGCAAGCCCTCTCATTTTTCTGCCCTGTAAACTCCCCATCAAGACAGGTGGCACATGACTGATGTGTTTGATGGAGGAGGAGACCCTACATGTAAGGAAAGCAGCAGAGCTGACTTGTGGCCTGCAGGTTTCTGTTTGCTTTCTCTGTCTGCACAGCTGCTGCTTTCACCCATCAGTCATTTTTCATGTGGCCATTAAGGGCTTTTCTGCAACAGGTCACCAAAGCAACACCTAACAAGCAGAAATCAATCTTGTGAGCAAGAGGTTACACATTAAAGAAATGGCTCTGATTCCAGCAGGTCCTCTGAACCAGGGAGCTTATGATTTTAGGAGGTCTCCCAGCCCTACTGGTGCATTTACCTGCTTTGGGAGGGCTACACATGCATGGGATGGAGGGGGAGTTACAGCCCTAATTCCAGTTGGATTAGAGGTCACTCTCCATTGTTGTTAAAGTCACACTGTCCATGAGGTTTCAGCTCTTCATAGGTTCAACGTCTAAGAAGGCACCAAGTTTATGGGATCACATCTGTCCCCGGTGAATTGCCCCAGTCCACATTTGGTGTCAAACAGACCTTCTGATGTGTCTCTAGGGCAAGTCCATGCTCTTCATCGTGGTGCCTGATCCTTCATGGTTCCTTTGACCATTGGGTTGACCCTTGGAGATGCCCTGGGGCAGCGAGGCTCTGGCTCACTGGGGTTTGACTTTAGCCATGAGCATGGCTTAGGTTGTTCAAGCATCTCCTGAGGTCCAGGGGCAAACTTGTCTCATCCCAGCTATGTCACACCTGGAAAACCCCATGAAAACCAGGCAAAATCCTGATCTCCTCTGCTCCCTCCTGTAAACTGACAGCTCTGAGCAGCCTCACAGCGTGTTTTCCATAAATCCCATGCACTCTTTGGTGCTGCCTGAGCAGGACTGACTGTAACCCTGCCTGGGGTTGTGTTGCTCCTGTTCCAGCTCCTTGGCCTGGTCAGTGGCTGTGAGGGAGCAGGTGCCCCTGCCACTTCAGTGAATCAAACAGGATCACAGTTATTTAAAATACCATCTCACTTCCTAATGGGCTGAAGCCCTGTCATGCTTTTTTTCTCCCCCTCCTAATAAGCTGGCCTTTCACCTCCAAGCCTCCCATTCAAGCCCAATTGGGCAATTTTAAATTAAATGCCATTTTTTTGAGCTCGCGGCTCGTTCACTAATGGTCACTGTCTGTTTGACAAATGTCAGTGCACTGATACTGAAATTAATGACCAGTCAAGAGCTGCAGAGCGGGGAACAGGAGCACTGCTGCCCTTTCCTGCCCACGCCTGCCCCGTGCCAGCTGAAGGGAAGCCTCTTAAATCCTGGCACTGCCAAGCACATGGGCAGAGCAACAAATCCATCAGGAGAAGAGGCTGTGTACTCCCAGCTCAGCAGGAGGAACTGTGTTCACAGCATCCTGCTGTGTGTTTCTGAGGAATACAGCAACCTGTGCAGTGGTGGAGCAGGGAATGGCACAGTCAAGGGTGGCTGAGCACTCAGTGCTTCAGCTCGGGGTCTGCAGGTGCAGGGGCTGCTGCCCTCTTTGCCCTCCAGGAGGAAGAAGTCCAGCCTGCAGCAGACAATGGTTTTATTCTCTGCTGTGTTTAACCTCCTGTGTATTTAGTTTTTCCTTCACTGGAAAATAAGGATAATGGTCTTTTCCTGCAGTGTGAGCTCTCACTGACCACAGCTAATGCAGTAAGAGCTTTGCTGGATGTCCAAGGGCTTTCCAGGGGTATTTTCCTTCACACACCCTCACATGGAGGCTCCTGCAGAACCCTGTATTCATAGACTCATAGAATATCCTGAGCTGGAATGACCCACAAGGATCATTGATCCAGCTCCTGGCCCTGCCCAGGCACTCCAACAATCCCACCCTGTCCCTCAGAGTGTTGTCCACCCCCTCCTGGAGCTCTGGCAGCCTCGGGGCCATGCCCACTGCCCTGGGGAGCCTGTTCAGTGCCCACCACCCTCTGGGGAAGAATCTCTTCCTGACACACTGCAGGGCATCCCCACAGAGGCTGACACAGGATCTTCTTTCTGTTCTGCCCTCACTGGAAGCATCCCTATCTCCAGACCTGCCATTGTCACACTGGTGACAGTGTCTTGTGCTGAGCAGCCACAAAGTTCAGCTACTGTCACCTGTGTCCTGCTCCCCTTGGTTCCAGCACCCTCAGGGCACTGAGTGTGGGTGCAGCCAGTCCTGGTCATCCAGCTGCACCCAAATGGGTTTTAAAGAGTGAATGCAGCCTACAAAACATTTAATTCCTAAGATTTAAATAGTTCAATCCCTGGATATTTTTCCTAGGTAGGGGCTCATACATGTTAACAGGGTGAAGCAAATTTTGGGTGGCCCCAGTGTGATGGTTCATGTGGTGCTGGTGATGCTTGGTCAGTGCTCACGACTCTGGTGGGAATGGGGAGGCTGAGCCAGCAGCACAGGCACGGATGGGGGAAGTCAGGAGCAGCTTGCACAGGGGCATTGTTGGGATGGAAAGTTTGGAAGAATTCATTGACTGTTAAAGGGATATGGCTGGGAAGCAAGGCATTTGGAGAGGTCCCAGAAGAGGATTGAGGAGTGAGTGGTGCTGAGGAGGAGGAGAAGGAAGGAGGGTGACCAAGAATGGGTGTCTGGAAAGCCCCAGATTTGGTGCAGGGACAAAGGGATGAACCCAAGCTGTGAGCTGGTCTGAGTGGAGGCACCAAGCCGAGCTCAGACACCCATCAGCAGTTTGTGTAATGATCCAAGAGGTACCTGGGGGCCAAAAAGGCCCCCAGGGATGCTCCCCCCACCTCTACACTCCGGGAGACCTTCCCTTGCCATTCCCTCTCTAATTCTCCTTGTCTGTAGCAGGGAGTTGTATCTGACCCCTCCCAGCTGACTGCTCCGGTTCATCTCTTGGTTTTGCAGGCTACTGGAGAGAAAAGACCATCAACAGACCTGGGCAAAAAGCCCAAAAGCCAAAAGAAGAAGAAGAAGAAGGACCCCAATGAGCCCCAGAAGCCTGTGTCTGCCTACGCCCTGTTTTTCAGGGACACCCAGGCAGCCATCAAAGGGCAGAACCCCAACGCCACCTTTGGGGACGTGTCCAAAATTGTGGCCTCGATGTGGGACAGTCTGGGAGAAGAACAAAAACAAGTGAGTTGCTGATTTATTTATCGTCTTTCTCTCAACTGTTGAAATGTGTTTTTCCCATGGTATTGAGCATCTCCCCAGGCACATTCAGAGCGTGGCCAGGGGCTTATCCCAGCTGGAGTGTATGGTCAGAAACAGGCTGTGTTCAGGAGTGGGGCTGTAGTGCCCACGGTGCAAAATTGCTCTTGTTGCATGGGGAAGAGCAAATTGTTATGACAACTAATTTCTCTTGATAAGCTCATACTCTGCAAAACCATCAGTGGCCTTTCCCTGACCTGGGGTTTTACAGCCTTAGGTGGGAGGTGGGTTTGTATTTGCTTATTTACTGACAAGGAGTGACAGCAAACAGGCTAAACTGTGACTGCCTGTGTTGCTGGCTTCAAACCCAGCAGTCAGGCTTTAAAACCTTCGGAAGGAGATGTCTGAAGTGGCCTCGTGGAGGAAACCTTCCTGCCCCAGAGCTGTCAGCCACTTCCCCTCTGCCTCACAGGGACAATTCTGGGTCCTGCTTTCACTGCTTCATTGCTGCTGAGTCAGTAACAAAAGCCTGTAATTGCTTGTTGCCTATTGAGAGAACCCCAGGGAACACTTTCTGTAGACAGGATGGCTTTTTATCAAGCAGAGTGAGATCTGACACTGTGGGATGTGTCCCAGATCCAAGCAGGCTTTAGCTGACAGCCCCCTCACGAGTGGGAACCCTTCTCCCACAGTCTGGCTCCAGCTCCTGTTGAGTATCCATGGCCAGCACTGGAAGTAGCTACATCTGGAGAAGGAGCAGCAGGGAGGAAAAAAGTCATTTAGCTGGAATTGGTGCTCGGAAATAGCCTTGCTGCTCCTTTTGCAGTCTCCATTCTGTGCAAAGCGATGGTTTGATGTTCTCATGGTCCTCCCTTTTCTCCTCTTCAGCTGGATCACGGGTGGATCGTGTGGGCAGGAATTCCTTGTGGCTGAAGAGGGGAGGAGGGTCCCTTCCTAGTGCAGCAGGGTGACCCCAGCCCTGGGCAGCTGTGGGGCAGGGGCTGGGTTTGCTCTGTGGGCTCAGGAGTGTAGAAAAGGTTCAGGTCACCTCTCTCTTCTGCTGTTATCCCTCCCAGCATCTCGTTGTGCCACTCCTTTGCCCGCCTGGCAAACCCCTCTGTAGTTGGGGCACTGAGCTGGGCTGCACACGAGGTTCCGCGAATGGAAGCGCCGGTGCCACCCCGACTCAGCGCGGTGCAAACGCTCAGCTCTTAATTAACAGCAGGGATTAAACCAGCCCGTTTATCTTCCCTGCGAACTCTCCCTCCTCCTCGTTCATGAGCTTGCAGCAGCCTTGCCGTCTCTTTACACACGATTTCTAAGTGGCTCCATTTCTCCCTCTGTAATTGATTTAATTAAGTCATTTGTTCCTTGTCTGAATGCTTAAATATTAACTTCCTGGCTTTGTCTCCAGCTGGATACTTCTCTCCCACAACAGTTACCTCCCTGGCCGGGACTCTGGCTGGAGGGACTCTGTTTATCTCTGGCTCTGGGACCGTGTGGCTGATTTGTGCGATGTGGCACGTTCACTCTTGAAGTGTCTGGCTGGAGGAGAGTTTATTTAGTCCCTGTTTGCTTTTTCTCTGCCAGCATCCCCAGACAAGTGGGATTTTTTTTTTAGATTCATAGGGCAGTGCAATGGAAAGGGAAAAAGGAAGAGAAAATTTAAAAAGTATCAACAAAATGTCTTTAATATGTGAAAACGAGTGCCTGGGCTATCCAGTAGATCTTTTCTGCAGGGGCTGCAGGACATGGGGCACACATTCCCAGTGAAGGCAAGCAGTTCATGCTGAGAGCTCTGCTGGCCCCTCTGGAGAGGGGACAGTGTCTGAGAAGGACAGCCATGAATCACTGGCTAAAATCCTGCCAGGACCTGGGAGTCCCGATTACCACATGGCTATGCCAGCCTGTGGTGCAGCTCATCTCCAGGCTGGAGCATCGTGCTCTGGGAAGGAGTGGAAATCAGGGAGAGGGAAGTGTTTCATCTGGAACACTGCTCCTAGCTTGATTGACAACAGTGGCTTCATGTCCTCACCACAGGAAGCAGTGCAGGAGACAACGTGGGGAAAAGCCAACATAGCAATGGCACAGCAGGCAAGCAGGAGCCAAATCTGCATGGTCTGGCTCAAGTATCACCAAGGCTTTCGTTCAAGAATGCTTCCCCTCTTCCTCACAGGAGAAAAGATTTGAGGCTGTAGGATCCACTCTGGGGCTGTCCCACACTTGGATCTCCTAGAGTTCCCAAGATGTTCGTGGTAAGGATGGGGCATCCCATTTTTAGGGGGCCAACGTGCAGACCCCAGCCCCAGCATGCAGCTGTTTGCTTTGCTATAGATGCTGCTTCAGATGGCATTTACAAACCTTCTTTACCACTTTCCAATGGGCCCAGGATTTCCTGGATGTGTTTTGGTCCCTGCCTTGTGGGAGAGCAGCAGACAGGGAGCAATGTGGGAGGGGGTTCAGGGGAAGCTGGTCCATAAACCCACCCTCAGCCTGGGAGTTCTGGACTTGTGATTCCCCGCCACATGTCCTGCTGTCCCTGCACCATGGCCATCCATTGTCCGTCCCACAGAGGTGGGGTGGTCACTGTGCCAGTGCCAAAGGGATGAGGAAAGCCCATTGCTGGTGGCCTGAAGCCATGCTGGCCAGTGGCCTGAGCTGAGTTGGATGGTCCTGTGCTCCCTGCAGAGCCTCAGCCCATCTCCTCAGACACTACATGGAGCATTTCTGCCATCAGCAGTGAGATGCCACCCCTTTGCCAGGTCCAGCACACAGAGGGTTAATCCTCTGCCATTTGTGCTGCTAATGATTATATGCACTGTAATATCAAAGCTGTAGCTATTTATTTGCCATTGAGCAGGTGCTGCTGCTCCCACAAAGCAAATTTGCTTTCTCCTCCTGATGAAACAAGCAAAATAAAGGTTGCTCACGTCCCATTTCAGATATGTTTTTTTTCCCTATGCACCAGCTGAAAGACAAACACAGAGAGGGAACCAGAATGCGTATTATGCAAGAAACCATATAATCTAGGAGCATCTTTGATTTGGCTGCTGCTGTCACAGACATGCATTTCACAGAGAGGCTTTCCCCCCCGCTTCTTTTGTTCTTACTGGTTTATCATTTGTGCCTTTGTCATTTTATTCCTTCTTCTCTTCTCAGCCTCTTCACAATGAATCTTCATTTTCCCTCTGACACACTTGTATCTAAATTTCCTTATTTCCTGCCTTTTTTTATTTATATCTGTTGCCTGGTGATTTGATCATGCTGTGGAATACAGGATTAGCAATCTCCGTGTCCTTGGGTGCTGCTCAAGGACACCTGTTCGGCAAAGCGCTGTTTCCTTCCCCACTTTAACCCCTTCCAGCGTGTGGAGCAGTAACAAATAACAATGCCTTGAAGTATCTCCAGCACTGCCTTGTAATCTTCATTCTTCAACAGCTGCCGTGGCCCTTTCTAAGAAGCTTACGTGGGAATCTGGAGAATGTGACTCGGGGAAACAAAATATTAATATGTCCTCTTTGAACTTTGCAAACAGTTTAGCAGCTGCTCCTGCAGAGGTAGCTTAGACTGCACTGCAGAGGGAAATGCTAATTCAGCCATTGGCATCAAATGGCCTACCTGTCCTAGGAATCTTCCTGTAGCTCCAGGTCCCAGTTCCAGCTCCAGCTCCCATCCTCAGGCTCCCAGCTCCCAACTCCGGCTCCCAGAATCCTGCACCTCCATGGGAGTTTTCTTCATTAGCAGATCTCAAGCAACATTATTGAGCCCATCATTAGCAAATTTTCAGATGACACCAAGGTGGGAGGAGGGCTCTGCAGAGGGACCTGGAGAGATGGGGTGATTCCAACAGGGTGAGGTTCAGCAAGGGCAAGTGCAGGTCCTGCCCTTTGGCCACAACAACCCCCTGGAGCACCAAAGGCTGGGACAGAGTGGCTGGAGAGGGGACAGGCAGGAAGGGACCTGGGGGTGCTGATGGACAGGAGGCTCAACATGAGCCAACAGTGTGTCCAGGTGGCCAAGAAGGCCAATGGTGTCCTGGCCTGGATCAGGAATAGTGTGGCCAGCAGGACCAGGGCAGTGACCCTTCCCCTGGACTCTGCCTTGGTGAGGACACACCTCGAGTGTTGTGTCCAGTTGTGGCCCCTCAGTTCAGGGAAGATCTTGAGGGGCTGGAGCAGGTCCAGGGAAGAGCAAAGAGGCTGGGGAAGGGACTGGAGCACAAGTGCTGTGGGGAGAGGCTGAGGGAGCTGGGGGGGTTCAGTGTGGAGAAGAGAAGGCTCAGAGGTGACCTCATCACTCTCTACAGCCCCCTGAGCCTCTCCTTAATGAGAACAAATTGGGCAAAACCAGAATTTCCAGTGGAGTTTATGAGCCTGGGGATGCAGAAGTCCTGAGACAGCAATAGCTCTGCTTCACCAGGACCAGTTCAGTAATGCCAGGTGGCTCCATGGCCAAATGCTTATGGCATTTTCCCACATGAAGGCACAGCCTGGTGAACTACACAGCTCCAGGGATAGAGTCACACTCCAGGGGTAGATTAGCCAGCAGAAGAACTGCTCACTCAGCAGAAAATAATGAATCACCCATTTAATCAGATCCATCTGCTCACTGAGCCTGGTCCCTCACCTGGTAACAGGACACTGCAGGTGTCTGTAGTGGGACAGAGGCATCTCAGGCCAGCTGTAAAGCTGCTTTATGGAAGGAAAGATCCCATGGGGATGGCATCCAGCAGGTGCTGCAACCTTCCCAATTCCAGCATTGTACAGACTTGTCTGTACTGGGGCCACCATGGGTTGCAGTTTCCTCCTGCAGCCCCAAAGCCCTGGCTGTGAGGGGCTGAAGGTCCAACCAGTTGCACTGGCCTGGAAGGAGGTTCAGCATCTTCTGAGCATGGAGGAAAGCCAGATAAGAATGAAAACACTGATCCCAAACAAGGTTTTAAGAGAGGTCTGGTGGAGGGCAGGATGATAGGAAGGATCAAATCTCTTCTTAAGAGTGAGACTCTCCTTGCACAGCAAGATCAGAAATGTTATGTGCTTTTCGGTGGAGGTTAGGGCTTGGATTTGTGAGCCTCCTCCTCTGTTTCCTTTGGGGTATTCCATGGGCTGCTCTGGCAGCACACTTGTGCCCTCCCATGGGTTAAGGGATGACTTACACCCTGGGGGCACTGAGAAGTCAAGGAGGAAAGAAGGAATCTTTCAGGATGCTTTAATAACTGGTAATTGCTACTTGATTAAGGGTTCATCTATTACTTGTCCAAAGGACTGCTTCACAGCACTTCGTCTCCACCAGGATAAAGAAGGAGCTCTCCTGAAACCATGCAAATAGTTCCCAGAGCCCAGGCCTTTTCAGGTGGTGTGACTGACCCACCATGCAGGGAGGACATCCTTTCAAGTCATCTTGTGAATAGGCCATTAATGATGGTGATCCCAAGACATCTTGCAGGGAAAGTGTATAATAGTTCCAAGAAAAAACCTCCAGAGCTACAAGCAGAATAAAAACCAAATTTGTACATTTGGGAGAAAAAAACCCGGTCATGGAATCATAGAAAGGGAGGCAAGGAGTGACTTAAGAGGTCAGCCAGACCGTACTGCTGCCTGAAGTCGGGATCATCTCTGCTTAAGCCATTCCCGATGGATGTGTGCCTAATCCCTCCCTAAACCCCCGGGGGTGGAGATTACACATCTCCCCAGGCAATCTCCTCCCGTGCTTAATTATCCTGCTGCTCCAAACGCTTTCCAGTGCTTCACCAACATTTCCCTTATTACAATGTAAACCTCTTGCCTCTTTTCCTCGATGGAGAGGATCACCTGGTGCCTCTTTTGGGCTCGTGGTTCCTCTTAGCCCTCCCTCCCAGCTAAGTGCACCGAGTCCTCCTGCTTTCCTCCTGGAGACTTTTCCTGCACTTCCCATCTCCTCTCTCCTCATGATCTACCTCTTTGTTGAAGTAAACTCCGTTTAGGATTGGAGAAGGGACCCTCCCACTTGGGATCAGTGCACCCCTTGATGTTTTGGGGAGAGTTTGGAGTTCTTTGCATCCTTCCCCAGGCCTGGGAAGAAGCATTCCTGGGGAAGCACTATTCCCGGAGAAGCAGGATTCCCGGAGAAGCAGCATTCCCGGAGAAGCAGCATTCCTGGGAGGCAGAATTCCCGGGAAGCAGGCGGGCAGGGATGCAGAGGTTACCCGGAGCAGCCCTGGCTGTCACTCAGTGCCTGCCTGACGCGGAGCCGTCGTGGGCGTCAGCGGGGTTTGGAATAATTGTATTCTCTAATTAACTGGTTATCAAACAAGACCGTTTCATTACGGTGCAATTAGCGGCTGCTTTGCTGGGACACAGAGGTGTCAGGATTACGATCCCAGCATATGCTTCCTACGGCTCTGAGTTTTTGTTTTCATAATCACTAACCATTTCTGCTTCCTCCTCCCCCTTTCCCAACCCACCCACTCACTTAATGACTAATGAATCCTCCTGCTAATGAATAAGGAAAATAAATCAGTGGGCATGGCAGGTTAGAAAGAAAAACATGCAAAATGTTTTGAGGATCCTTAAATCTGATAAATTACTTTGAAATTAAAATCCCTGGGAGAAAATGGGATTTAATTAGAAAGTAACATGGTTTTGTCAGTGTTTAAATTAAAATTTTAAAGGTTATAAATGCAGCACTAGAGCTGCCTTTACACAGAGGATTCCTGAGAAGTTCTGTTCGGATCTGCTCTGCCCACGGCAGTGCAGCACTTCCCTGGGGATAGGCATCTCCGGGGCACTGGGTGGGTGCAGAAGGGCACCATGGGCAGGGCAGGACTGCAGAATTCTCAGCAGGAGACCCTTGGGATGGTTCTTTACAATGAGGGTGGGCAGGGCCTGGCACAGGGTGCCCAGAGGAGCTGTGGATGTCCCATCCCTGGAAGTGCCCAAGGCCAGGTTGGACGGGGCTTGGAGCAACCTGGTCTAGAGGAAGGTGTCCCTACCCATGGCAGGAGGATTGAAATTAGTTGAACTTTAAGCTCCCTTCCAACCCAAACCATTCTATGATTCTATGATTAAAAATCAGATAATCCACCAGGAACATCCAGAGTTGGAGGGAGCATCAGAGGAGCCTGGGGAGAAGGCACTGCCTGGGCTGCCCTGTCACCCTGCTCAGTAGCCCTGCTCATGGCCAGGCTTCAGCCAGGGCTGTCCCAGCACACCTGAAGGCTCCTGCTGAAGCAATTCCCTGTCCCCTTCAGGAGCATGTGCCACTTGGCTGCTCCTTCCCAGTCTTGCTGCACCAGACACCCCCCAGCAGCACATCCCAGTGTGAGAGAGGCCACGCTCTACAAACAGACAAGGGCAGATGAAGAGTGGCAAAAAGAAAGGGTATAGCAGACAAAGCAAGTGATGGGGATGAAGACAGGCACAACCTTTATTGGTTATTCATTTATTTGCAGTTTGGTTTAGGAAGTCTTATTTACCTGCCCTCTCACTGTCCAGAAATTGTAGGTTTTTCTCCAGGCAGGTCTTCCTGAATGATTGAATTTGTCTCTGCATAGCTGTGAATACTTTGATTTCCAACCATAATAACAGAAAAAGAAAAAACACTTGTATTTGTTGTTATATTTTTATATTACAGAGGAAAAAACCAATTCACTGCGCTTTCAGAACAGCAGCACCCAGCTGTGGCCACTGTTACACAGTGGCCCGAGACACAGCAATTCTTATTTCATTGCTGTGCTGGGTGCCACCTTTAAGAGCTGGTGGATGCAGTAAGTGCTGTGGTAGTGGCATTGCTGTTGCATCAGTCTGGTCCAGTGGAAGGTGTCCCTGCGCTTGGCAGGGGAGTGGAACTGGATGAGCTTTAGGGACCCTTCCAACCCAAACCATTCTGTGATTCTGTAATAAAAGATGTGTGGAGAAAGGTAATAGCTTTTATTAAGGGAACTGATATAGTTTGAAGAAATAGTTGCTTTTCACAGGCAAACTCTTCTTCAGGCTGACATTTTGAAATGTAATTTTATTCTGAATGGAGCAAATATAATATTTCCTGAATACCATAAAGCCAAAGACAAACTTAGGGAAACGCTCTATTTCAGAAAATTACCATCTGAGACCTCCAGTGTGTCGAGTCAAAACATTTCATTACAGGAGGTGCTGTGATTTAGCAATGAAAATAAGGTTTTCCAATCTTTTTTTAATAGAATTTATCTGTACTGCTTTTAAATTCAGGTAGCTGGATAGTTTAACTGCTGGAGGTTATTTTCCCTTTGAGGTCGGTGTTGGAAGGGTGTCTGGGGTGCTGCCAAGGAGCTCAATCATAGAATCTTAGAATTGTTTTAGTTGGAAAAGACCTTTAAAATCATGGAGTCCAACCATCCCCCCAACACTTCCAAGGCCACCACTAAGCCATGTCCCCAAGTGCCACCTCCACGTGGCTTTTAAACACTTCCAGGGCTGGTGCCAGGGCTGGATGACCCTTTCCATGAAGAAATTTTCCCTAATATCCACTCTAAGTCATTATGGACAGAGATGTGCCCATGAAGCTTCAGTGTCTCAATTGTTGAAAGCTGTCATTGGTTTTGAAGCAAAACTAAATGTATGTAAATCTATTTCAATTGAAATCAACTTTCCGTGCACCATTTGAGTTTTCAGTGGGGAGAAGGGCTGGTGGGTATTTTTCTTAGGAGCTGCTGCCTTTTTGCTCAGATTTTGACTCTGTTTTAAAATATTCTTCTCAGTTTAATCTGTGCAGCCCCACAGGGACCCACTGCTGGGGACAGGCTGAATCACACCATTATTTTACTGGAGGTCCTCCACCTCCACGTGTGGTGCACCCAGCTCTGAGCAGAAGGGGAACCAGCCCTGTGACACTACCATGAGGAAGAATAACTAATAATTCAGTCTTACAAACTTCTATTGTTTTTTTTTCCTAGGGAAATAAACTTTCCTGATACTGGCTGTTTCTTGGCAAGCCCAAGCTCACCAAGTCATAAGATTAGCCAAAAATCTCAGCTTTTATATAATGAGAAAGCTGTGCAGATGGAAGGGAAGAGCTGAAGTTTTTAGCTTTACAGGCTTAATAATAGGAGAACCAAGTAAACAAATGGGCATTTTAGGATTTCTGAAAGCCTACCCTCTTTTTAAGTTAGCCATCATAGAATCATAGAATGGTTTGAGTTGGGTTGACCTTAAAGATACTCCTGTCATTCAAGGGTTTTGGCTTTTGTCTCGCTCCTCCAAGCCCCTGGATCGTTCTTTGCCCTGGTTCCTGTTGGGAAGTGATTTCATTGAGTTCACCTTGTATAATCGAGTTGTGTCTCTTACAGCAGACATGCCTAAATACCTGTCTAGGCACACAGACTATTCTGACCTGGGATGTCTCCCAAAATACCAGGAGCTTTTTCTCAGTTTAGGGGAAATTCCTCTCGGGGAGAAATGAGTTTTTCATACACATGGCTTCAGTGGAGGGGATCCTACTGAGCAGGTGGGGTGTAGCCAAGCCCAGCATCCTCCTCTTTCACTTTATTAATTATTATCCTTTCCCTGGTCCTTTCAGGCATACAAGAGGAAAACAGAAGCTGCAAAGAAGGAGTACCTGAAAGCCCTGGCCGCGTACCGGGCCAGCCTCGTCTCCAAGGTACCACTGGACGGGCAGGGCTCTTGGTCACAGCTCACAGGATGCTCCAGGGAGGAGCACGTTGGTCAGAAACACCGGGCAGTTGTGGTATCAGAACTGACATCAGCATTAGCACCTTCTCCAGGAGCTGGAAGTGTGGTTAGGGAGAGCACCGGGCTGTCAGCTGCCTGTAGTGCCTTGCAGAGAGGCCCTGCTTTGGGCTGGCTTCATCAGCACAGGAGGGGGGTCCCCTGTGCAGGGTGAAGGGGTCCCTCTTGCCTGTTCCCACCACCACCAGCTGTTCCTCACTCAACTCTTGGGGTGTGAGTGCAGCAAACCAGGGCAGGAGGACGAGGCTGACCGTGGGTGACACCAGGAACTGATCCGGGGCAGGGTGCCAGCCCAGTACAGGGCTCACTGGCCGGCGCTGGTGTGAGCATCCTGCTGCACCCTGCTTGTCTAGTTTATCCCTGGCCAAAGGCAAATATCCAAAGGCCCCAAAACAACAGCTCCTCCTCCTCCCCGCCTCTTCCCAACCGCAGGAGGGAAAAGGGGAAAAAAGAAACCACACTGGGTGAAAAGTGGATTCTAATACTACTGAAGCAGTATGAATTTATACAAATATATATATACAGAGAAGAGAAAGGAACTTAATATTACTATATGCACACACACAAACAATAAAGAACAAGTAAACAAGGTCTACTTCCCAGAGGGAGATGCAGCTCTCCCCGAAGAGACAGCAGGTCCCCGACCGATGCCCTTCACCACCGGAAAAGGACTGAATCAAAACTTCCGTCTAACCCTTCTTATATCTAAGCTGAGGTAAAATAGGATGGAATACTTCATTTGGATACAGCAAACCATGTGATCTGTCTCCCAGGAAAGCCTAAAATCAAACCACCACACTGCTCCAGGCACTTGGGCTGTCCTGGCTGCTCAGCACCCCAGGTCCTGCTGCTCCTGTGCACACTCAGCCTAGAGCAGGTTTTAGGGAGTTTTAGGGAGCAGGACCCATAACTGTGGGTTGATGAGCATGTGAGCACATACATGTTTAATGCGGCCCTGTCAGGCCTAACCCAGGGAGCTCATTTCAGGGCCTAATAGTGGAATTTCAGAGCATTTCAGGCTCACACAGGAATGATGGGCTAAGTGCCTGCCCATCCTAGATCTCCAGACGTGAATGCCCATCCCAGGACACCTCACAGCTTGCCCTCTTCCACGCCTCCAGAGTGGGGACAGGAGCATTTGCTGCCTGTGAATTTGGAGTGGAGTTTGTAGGTTTTCTGGCTCAGGGGTAATGCTGCCCTTGGCTTGTAAGTGCATCAGGTTGGTTTCCCTTCAGAGCTTCTCCTTGGTACTTCATCACATCCTCAGCACTTAATCATCACTTTCAGCTGCCATGGGAAATAATGTGATGTCCCAGATGAACCATCATCCACAGGATGTTTGTGGTGGTGCTGAGCTGGAAAGCCTCAAAGTCCCCATGCAGACTGTTAGCTGTCAACCTGCAAACAGAAGAGCAACCAGGACAGAAAAAGGGAATGGGAGGGACTTTGGGGAGTTTAAAAGTTCTTCTTGGTCTCTCATAAAAAAGCTGAGAGGACCCTGCCTTGACTGTGCCTCGCAGCAGTGTGGGGCAGGAGTCAGGGATGGATGGAGGCGTGTGCTCTGTGGCTTCATTTTTTTCCAATTTCCCCAATGACCAGTTCTCTGCAAAAGAGAAACTTTGGTTTTGATTAAGGCAGCACAGTGTGATCTGGGCTGATGGGTTAGGAAGGATCTGGAGTATCGCTACAGAGTCCATCACAGGACAAAAGCCTCCTTGTCTGACCCAGGAAATTTCCCCTTGTTCTTCTCTCTTTCCTTCTGAAGTAAAGGTGTCATTGTCCAGTGCATTATAGACACACCAGGGCTGCAGGAATGCACGGGACTGGGAAAGCACAGGGTTTATAGACCCATTTGGACTCCTTTGGCAGCAAAACTGACTTTGTCACCCACTTCTGTGGACCAAAGCAGTGAGCTGCTGGTGGGCAGTTTGCCTCTGCCCTGGGTAATTCCCTCCAGTGCTCCAGCAAAGGCACAGTTGAGTTACAGGACTTTAGTTTTCCAGATATGGATTCTGCTCCCAGCCTATGGTCACGCAGCTGCTGCAGGGTTGGTGGGAGAGGAGCAGGAGCTGTGGGCTGTGGGGATCTCAGCTGGACAGACGGGCACGGCGGGACACATAATGATGTTTCCTCTCGACCTCCTGACCTCCCGTTCTGTTTTCCCACAGAGCTCTGCCGACCAGGGAGAGGCAAAAAGCGCCCAGAGCACCCCACCTTCCAAACTGCTGCCCCCGAAGCAGCCCATGTACCCGATGCCTCCGCAGGCATCCTCGCCCTACCCCGGCCTGGGCTCCTTCTTGTCGCCGGCGGAGCTGCAGACCTACCGTGGCCCCCCTCCCGCCGGGCTCCCACGGCCGCTGGGCTCCAAGGCCATGCTGCCCAGCATCAGTGCCTCCCCCCCGCCCTCCTTCCAGATCAGCCCCCCGCTCCACCAGCAGCTGTCCCTGCACCACCCGCAGAGCTCCCTCCTCAGCCAGCCCCTCAGCATGCAGCAGGTCCCCCAGCAGCCCCTCCTGTCCCCCCCCATGGCACTACAGGTACAGCCCCCCATGAGCGCCTCGCCGCCCGGGCAGCAGGTGGGTGCTATCTCTGGTGGCTTCGGGATGGTTTGGGCGTGTTGGGTGTTGGGGTTGTCCCCAGGGGAGTCTCATCTCACTTGAAGCATGTCCAGGGAAGGGAATGGAGCTGGGGAAAGGGCTGGGGCAGCAGGAGCGGCTGTGGGAGCTGGGGGGGGCTCAGTCTGGAGAAAAGGAGGCTCAGGGGGGACCTTCTGGCTCTGCAAGTCCCTGCAAGGACAGGGGACCCGGGAGGAATCAGGCTCTGCTCCCAGGGAACCAGCAATAAGGCAAGTGGAAACAGCCTCAAGTTGCACCAGGGGAGGTTTAGATTGGATGTTTGGGGATATTTCTCCACTGCAACAGCTACCCAGAGAAGTGGTGGCATCACCATCCCTAGAAGCGTTCAGAAAACTTGCAGATGTGGCACTTAAGGATGTGGGTTAGTGGTGGCCTCATCAGTGCTGGGTTGATAGTTGGTCTCAATGACCTTGGAGGTCTTTTCCAGCCTGAATGATTTCGTGACTCCTTCAGCACAGGGATTGGGCTTTAGCTCTGCACAACCAAACGTGGCTGCTGTAATTTGGTGACAGCTTCTGTCCAGAAAAGAACATAAAAGGGATCCTCACAGTCACTTTAATTGGTGTAATTGTTGTTGCTGAGGGCAGCATTTTGAGAAACTTCAGTCCACATAGATTTGTGAATAAAAAATTAAAAATAATTAGTGCACCACATTACCCTAATGGGGCTATTTTGGAGAAAATCATGTTCTTGGTCAGGTAACTACCATGACTCTGGTTTACATACATTGCCTACTAACTAATTAAACCCACCCCAAAATAAGGGAAAGCTGATCAACTTTCAGCTAAAGCAGCCCACAGTGTCCTTGTCAACTTGCCAGTGGTGGCAGCTGATGGGGATGGTGTGGATGGTCCTCACCCTGTTCCCTTGTTGTGATGGGCTCGTGCAGTGCTGCTGAGGTTGCTGAGCTGCACTGGAAGTGGAACAGTGTGTTTGGTGGCCAGGCTGCAAAAAAACTCGGAGGCTTTCATGTCTGCATGTCCTCCACAGCCATTCCCACATTCTGAGTTTGCAACAACTCACAGGGTCCCACCGTGGTGGTTTTGGGTCCTGGGCTTGGAGCTCCCCTTTCTCCCTGGGGCTCCCCCTGTGCTCTGCACTGCTGCATTTTAGGGACAATGCATGTAAATGTGTTTATGGGCTGCTGTTAGATCTGCTGTTCTGCAGTGGATGCTCCTGTAACCCTCCCTGTCTTTCCCACCCCACAGGACTTCTCCCATATTTCGTCTGAGTTTCAAAACAGTGTTGGACCCCGTTCGCCTGGTGCATCAAACCCCCCAGGAAGCACCGAGTGGGACAGCGACTACCCCAGCAGAGAGTGTGGGGTCAACCACTGCAGGCCAGTAGACAAAACAGCCCATTGCTGATGCAGTTCCTGTGATCTGAGCTGTGACAGTGTCCAGCAGCTGGGAGTGTGCCCTAAAATGTACAGCATGTGGGTAGGCCACTTTATGGTCGAGGAAGTTCAAGGCTTCCTTGCCTCCACAGGCTCACTGAAGTGATGCTATGGAAGCAGGTAGCTCAGATAAATTCTTGATAAAGTCATGGATAAATTCTTCATTGGATGTCAACAGTTTTCTTTTTTATTAACTTCCATCTGTGTAGTAATGGAGGGGTTGGACATGTTTCCTTGTGGAGCAGACCAGGGAAGCCCAGTCTCCAAGGAGAGTCCCTGGAGGTTTGAAGGTGCCATGTCCATAGAGGCCAGGGAGACCTCACTGCAGCTTTGCAGTATTTAAAGGGAGCTTATAAAAAAGAACAACTTTTCACGTGGGTGATGATAGGACATGGAGGAACAGTCTGAAGCTAAAAAATGGGAGATATAGATTGGATGTTGGAAATAAATTCTTCCCTGTGAGGGTGGGCAGGCCCGGGCACAGGTGCCCAGAGAAGCTGTGGCTGCCCCATCCCTGAAGTGTCCAAGGCCAGGTTGGATGGGGCTTGGAGCAACCTGGGCTGGTGGAAGGTGTCCCTGCCCATGGCAGGGGGTGGAATGAGATGAGCTTCAAGGTCCCTTCCAACCCAAACCATTCTATGATTCCGTGTTAAGGAATCTCTCTCTGTTCCTAAAGCAATTGCTCTTATCCCCAGAGCCACAACCTTCCACAATTGTCTCTACCAACAGGTCCTTTATCATTCCTGGGGATTCATCCCAATATTGTATGAAGTCTCAGTCCTTCCAGGAGCCACACAATGTTCCATCTCCCTACACCACGCAGGAAAAGTCCACAGACACCTGCACAGATCCTCTCCCTTATGCCCTACAAGCTCTGGCATGAATGTGCCAGAATGAAGGTTCCTTCAGTTCTCCTTGAATTCCCCAAAAAATAAAAACTTCAGGTTAATCTTCAGGCTGGGGAAGGGGGAGGGTGAGGAAGCCATTTCCAACCAGGACTCATCTGAGCTCTGATGGTTTGGAGATCCTGTTGTGCTGTGTGGAACAGGCCTGAGTTTGCTGGGGGAGCAGGCTGGGAAGGAGGCTGGGTACCTCTGGAGTATTGTTGGGTGCCCTGGAAGCCCTGGAACACGATGCTTTCAGAGGAGATAATAGCCAGCTCCCAGGCTTTTCAGAGCACACTCCTGTTGGTGCCAGCAGAGCACTTACAATTGCTGGGCTGTACAGAATGTACAGACATTTATTTCTTTTAGGGAAATAAATAACTTGCTGATCCATTCGAATCTCTCTGCTGTCTGCCTGCCCGAGAGGGCTCAGCACTGTGGGCTCTGGCAGTGACCTTTGCACAGCCCCTCCTGAAGTCTCTGCAGACAACCTGAAAGAAGGAACATGTTCAGGACTCGATTACAAAAGTCATTTTACACGTTGTGGGCAAAACGCTGAAGGTGCTCAGAGGGTTGTGGATCCCAGTTTCCAGAGGTGCTGAGCAGCTCCCACAGAAATGGGCCTCCCCTAAAAATAAACATCATTTCTTATGGGATCAGATGGGAAAACACTCAATTCCCACTGCAGACCCCACTGCCTGGGCCCCATGCAGAAAGCCCAGGGCACCCCGGAGGCAGGTGAAATGTTCCCATAGCAGTCAGGGCTGAGTTCTGTGTTGCTAAAACAATCTCTGTGATATCTGGCTGGAGTGCTGCCTTGTAAGCAGAGGGCCCATGCAATTCATGATCAAAGCTCATGCATTTCATGCCTTTGTCACAGCAGAAATATCAAATTTCATGGGTTTATCGCAGCTTCCTGGAAAAAAAAAAAAAAAGTCATTCTAGGCCCAAACAGATTATGCAGAGACTTCCAGATAATTATTAGAGTAGATTACAGCAAGGAACTCGGATGGGTATAGATAAGTACTGCAGAGAGTGCTTAGTGCACTGCACAATGTCATAGTGGCTGTTAAGGATGCCCCATCCCTGTAGGTGTTCAAGGATGTTGGGTGGGGCATGGAACAACCTGCTCTAGTGGAAGGTGTCCCTGCCCATGGTAGGGAGTGGAACAAGATGAACTTTGAGGTGCTTTCCAACCCAAACCATTCTGGGATTCAATGATCCTGCTGACTCTGCTGCTTTCCCCCATTTCTTTGTACCAGTTTGCATCTAAGGTTCAAAGTTGCCCTTGGGCTCCTCGAGGACACCTCGCCATGAGCTGGGTGGGTCCAGCCACCAGCAGGGCTTGGGCACAGTAGTGAGGAAGGGAAGGCAGATCTCCTTGGCTTGGATTTGGAGATGCTGTTTTAGGTATAATTGGGAAGCCTCGAGATCGTGTAATTTCCCATTTCAGCCTCAAAATCATGTTCAGCCCTAATTGTAATTAAAGCAGCACTCTGAGGAGCAAAACCAGCAAGAGGCTGGAAAGGAAAGGGGTTATTTGCTGATGGGATGTGAGTGAGCTGTAGAGCCGCAGGGTCCTGAAAGGGAGGGTGGTCCCACCCTCCCCAGCACACAGGCAGCCCTGGCTCTCTGGGTTATGATTTTTATTTCATGCCTAACCTTGCTATTTCTTTAGCTTCCAGCATGTTTTGGCACTGGTTTAACTGGGGGGAAAACCTCCCCATCTCATTTTCTTCCGTGTCTGTCATCCAGACAACTTCTGAAAAACTGACGAGGTTGTCTTTCTCTCCGTCCTTCTCCATTAATAAGGGAACTGCTGTAGGGATCTTTGTTTCCCAGCCTATCTGTGCTAGTTAAAATGCCATTAAATGACACTTCTTCCCTCCTGCCCCTCCAATTCTGGGATCCTGTGAGCAGACACTCCTTAATTCATGACTCAGCCATGTTAGAGAGAGAGAATTTTCAATGTTTCTTAGCTCCTGCTCTCCCCATTCTTAATGACTTTTTGCTTACTGACTTCCATCCAATTTTCCTGGCTCTTTCTGGGCTGCAGCCCAAGCTGTCCTACATTGTGAGCAAAGACATGGGGAGTGTTTCTCAGCTCCTGCTTACTGTGTGACTATCACTTCCTACAAGTAACTGCAGCACACCATTTTATTGCTTTTTTGCCATCATATCACAAACTCCTTTCATAGTCCCCTGTCTCCCTCACCTGACAGCCTGATTCTGGCACTTGCTCTTTCCCAGGCACTGAATTTCTCTGTTTTGCAATGACTTTCAGTAAGGGAAGTGGCTCACCTCTCTCAGAAGCGCAGCTTGGTTGACGGTCACGTGCAAATCTTTCTTAATTCCTTAATTAAATTTAATTCCTTGAAGCATCTCACGTTGTTTTTTGGCCTTGTTTTCTCATTACAACTCCTTCCACAACTTCAGAGCTTGGGTCCCTTCCATCTTAGGATATTCTGTGATTCTGTGATTCACCTTTGTCTTCTTACATTTAGGTACTTTGGAGATAACACTGAATTGGACTTACCTTTTCTTGTCCTTCCTCTCATTTGCAAGGCACAGATTAAGTTCTTTTTGTGTATCATCCTTTAGCAACTTTTCTCACCTCTTTCCACTCTCCTTTGGGCTAAAAGATGGGACAGTCTCCATTAGGCCCTGTCCAGACACAAAAAAAACAACATGTGCAGCCACTGCATCCAGACATTTATAACCTCCCTAATTCCTGATAATGACAAAGTGATCCTCTTCAAATGGGGGAATCTTCCAAATCAGAAGCTAAATGAACAAACACTATAAAAAGGCAAAGATAACCCATCACAACTGCACTTAGTTTGGATTCAATTATTTATGATAATACTTCGTAATGAACTGGGAAATGTTCTGTAGCATGTTTTGTAAAATTAATGAAGTTTTAGTACTGAAATACCTCATTGCTGCTCAGTGGCATTAAATCTTCACCGAGTGCAGTAGGGAAGACTCTGCATTTTAAATGCAGATTATAAAATGTGGAGATTAGCAAAGGGTGGGCTCCTCTCTCTGTCAGAGAACAGCTCTATCAACAACAGCACTGCCCTGCTGTCTGCTCCTTCCCTCTCATTTCACTCCCCAACACACCTCCAACCAGGATCTTCCAAGGCTTTGTAATGTTCTTCACCACTTTTTACGGCCGAGATGTCCTTCTGGAGCCAGTGATGTTTCCCTCATGTATGTGTAGATAATAAACCCCATTAAAATGCCTAAATTTTTAAGCAAATCCACACAGGAGATCAACCAGGGGAGAGGAGTTTCAGTCACTCCTCTCTCTGCTATTTCATGAATAAAAAAGAGCATCTGGGCTCTGAGGGCAAATTGAATTGGGCAGAGGGTTGAAATGCCACGTGCCACAGGCAGTGATGCCTCTCAGCACACCTCCTTGCACAGTCATCCCCACGTGGTGTGTCACGGGCTGGGAGCTGATTTTCCTCTCCAGAACACACCTGGATCTCTTGAACTCAAAACCATTGCTTCAATAATGTGATAATTCACAACCTGGTGGGCCAGGGATGTGCAGAGCAGCCAGCCTACCTTGCTGTCCCCAAGTCCTCCTCCTCAGCCTTCTTGGGTTCCTTGTTGCTCCTCCTGTTTTCTTCAGACCCACAGTAAAGACCAGCTAATCCTGCTCTCTCAAAGATTTATTCCCCTCACTTCCTGATTATTAATTTTTCTAATTGAATGTATTTGGAGAGAAAGGCATCAAGCAGATGTTGTCTCCTGCTCCCCTGCTCTTAAACCATGAATCAGATGTAGGTCCTCTTTGAAAGCATCTTCAGGCATAAGCCCCTTAGTCACATTTTTGGGACTCTCTACTCCTTATGTGGTGCCAGAATGACGTGTTTTATCCAAAATCAAGTGTACACTTTCTAAAGGTCCGTGGCTCAGCCTAGGGACAGCATGTGATGAAGAAGGGATGGTGGCCCAGGGGCTGATCCCAGGCACAGCACTCCAGCATTCTGCAGGTGTGACCTGCAGGGACATCCTGCCCTGCAGCCCCAGCAAGAGCAAAAGTTAAGCTACAGGAAGGAAAATTCAGTTGAAATTCAGAAAGAAATAAAATTGCCCCAAGGTCTTACTCTTACTCTTAGAGGGACCTTCTTGGTCTCTACAGCTACCCAAGAGGAGGGTGTACTCAGGTAGGGGTCTGTCTCTTCTCTCAGGTGATAGGACATGAGGAAACAGTCTCAGGTTGCACCATGGGAGGTTTATAGTGGGTATTAGAGGAACATTCTTCACTGAAAGGTGTGTCAAGCATTGGAAGGGGCTGCCCAGAGCAGGAGTGGAGTCTCCAGCTCTGGAGGGATTTGAAAGCCGTGCAGATGTGGCACATGGGGATATGGTTTAGTGGTGGCCTTGGCAGTGCTGGGGCAACAGTTGGACTCGATCTGAGAGGGCTTTTTCAACCTCAGTGAACCCCATGTGCCTCTGCCTGGCCCCTCTCCGTGCCATCATTGTGGAGCACCACAGAACCCAGGGCAGGGCCTGTCCAGGTGTGTGCCAGCTGTGCCAGCTGTGCTCCTCTGGGAGCCTCCCCCTGCCCATCTCACCCTCTGCCTCTCCTTTCTCCCACAGCATGCTGCCAAGGGACAAGGCACTCTACCTCACCTAAGGCTCGGCACCCCTTCTGGAGGAGGCTCAGACGAAGGACATTGAGAAGGTCTCTCCCGAGACTCCCCAGGGAGGCGCGAGTGAGTCGTTGGGGCGGCAGAGCCGCCGCGCCTCGGCGCGGGCATCGTCCCCAGGCTCTGACAGCAGCTTCCTCTCCTTCCTCTTGAACTCTAAAGTCTACTTTCCATGGAAGCCCAAAACCTCATAGATCCTAAAGAACAAAAAAGATAAAAAAAGAGAGAAAGAGAATTCAAACAAACAAAAAATCTAATAAATGCAAAACCAACAAAAATAATAATAATAATAATAATGAACCGAGGACACCATTTTTCTGCTTGCCATCAGCTTAGCTACAGACTATTTTCCTAGTGAACTGCTTTTAGACACAGCATAAGCCCAGGTCTGGTGTCCTACAGCATTAGGCCAGCTCAGTAGGAGGATGCACTCTTTTGACTTGCTAACAGCACTAAACTTTGTGCAAGAAAATGTGAAGTTTGTGTGAATATTGTACATGCAAAGGCCTTGGATGGTCTGGCAAAAAAAAATAAAAATTACAAAAAATAAATAAAAACTATTGCTAGGTGGGGGGAGAGAGCAGAAGGCAAAACAGGAGCGGCAAAATGTGAAAAAGATCATGAAAATATAATTTGTTGGATAGTTGTAAGTAGTTTACTAAGTGTTTTAGAGCTGTGCTAAAGACATCTTTAAGATTTTTTTGTGAGAGAAATTAGTAGTTTACTTTATAGTAAAAGCATTTTATATTAATTGTAGCACATTTTTTAGTTATACATAGAAGGGAGATGTGTATAAAAAAAAACAACAAAAAAAAGCCTGCCAAACTTGTTTCTATTATTTGTACAGCAAGAAATGGACAATTTATATCCATGTTGTATGGCATTATTATTTTTTCCAGCCATATGTCCATCTATTTAAAAATTGCTGACAATGATTTTTGTCTATTTATGAAAAATTAGAGAGCATAATTACGGTTTCTCATAAGGTGCATTTTGGGGGGTTTTGTTTTTTATTTTTTATTTTGTTTGACGGCGCTGCTTTCGCAGCCCCTGGCACATTCGGTTCACAACGCTTATCTTACCTTTCTTTATAATAAAACAGATGAAAAGTACAGCTGAGGCCATCTCTCCTTATTCTGGGGGACACCCTGGAAGTGTCCTGGCCAGTGAGATCCCTACCTTGTCCTCCTCAGCTTCCCATCCCTCCCTCCTCAGCCTCCCCATTCCTTCCTCCTCAGCTTTCCCATCCCTCCCTCCTCAGCTTTCCCATCCCTCTCTCCTCAGCTTTCCCATCCCTCCCTCCTCTCATCACATTCTCCCCTGCCCCAGCCCTACTGACCCTCCTTCCCTCTGCCAACCTTGAGCAGACAGAAAATGTCCTCACAAGGTCACCAAGTAGCCTGGGGGCCACCAGAGAGCCCTGATTCCAGTGTTTCCTTGGATCAGAAGGATGTGAAAAGGATGGAAAATGTAAATGGTGTAAGGATGGGATTAGAATTTCCATCCTTCTGCAGCAGAGTTGGAAAATTCAGTGGTCTAAAAAATAACACAATATGAAATGTCACCCCCTGGGCCAACTGCATGGAGAAAAACTCTTAATTAAGGTACCATTTTAAGCCCATTTGTAGACAGAGCTTGGCTGGAGGAGTCTCATCACGTTGTGTCACAGAAGGGTTTGGGTTGGAAGGGACCTTAAAGCTCTTCCAGTTCCACCCCCCTGCCATGGACAAGGACACCTTCCACTAGACCAGGCTGCTCCAAGCCCCATCCAACCTGACCTGGAACACTATTCCAAGAGCTTGAGCAAACCTTGGTTGTTTTGATCACCTCATGACTTCACATGTGCTACAAAACCTTCCTGCCAAGGCCTGTGCCCACTGAAGTCCCCACCAGAATAACAAGTGCCAGCTCTTGCTGCCCCACAGGCCACTGGGCAGGGCCAGGAATATGTGCTGGGACTCGTCCTGTTGCACCCTTTGGTTAATACATGCTGTGGTATCATCCCCCACACACTGCTGGCACATCAAACACCCCAAATGCCACCCAGAACTGCCCACTCTGGATGGGGGCACCTTCTGAGATAAGAGGGGTGGTTTGGGGCATGGTGTGTTTGGACCAAGCCACCCTGCATGATGGGAGAGGTGGAGAGAACAGCACCATGGCAGACCTCTGGAGCTGCAGGATCCTGCCAAAGAAATCCAGGCAGGTCACAGGTTGCTCCTGCAATTGTCCTGTAGAGCCGGGCAAGCGTCTGGATGGAGTTATAAATGCCTCGTTGGTGACCAGCATGAAGCTCCCCTTTTATCCCCATTTATCTCCGCAATCTTGAGCTATTTAAAAAGAAAAAGAAAAAGAAAATGCATAGGAAAAACTTGCTAGGGAGGACCTTGAGCAGTAGCATGGCAGCCCAGCTTAGTGAGCTCGTGGGGAGCAGATAATTACTCTGCAATAACAGAACCAAAGTTTCTTCCGAATATGCAACTGCTAAAATAAGGGGGGGAAATAGAATATTAAGATGAAAATGTTCCATGAGTTACCACAGCGAGGAGATAGGAATTACTCCAGGGAGAGTTTCTGAAAGTTAATATTTCATGTGTGTGGTGGGTAAGTGGCCTTGAAACTCTGAATTTACAGGGAAGAGGTTTTCAACCCTGGGAGAAGGTCTGGAGGTAATCTTCACTGGAAGCATTGCATGCTCCAGGTCCCTGTGGTTTGTCCTTCCTGAAGCAAGGTGCCATCCGTGATGCCCAGCAGCCCCGTGGCCCTGTCACCTTTGGGTCCCTGTGACAGTGAATTTGGAGCCCTTTGGAAGCCTCCACTGAGAAGGTCTCTTCTCCTTGTGGGAACACAGTGCAGGGAGCCATTGAAAGATGACCTCACCAGTTTAGGATTAACTATGCAGACCAGAAATCACTTTCTGACCATCCATCTGTGTTCCTGAAGCGCTGCCCTGCTGCCTCTGCTTCTCTGCAACGGGCTGGTGGCACAGCTACCCCCTTCCAGCCTTGGTGATGTGGGAGCCATCATTATGCCCACAGGAATGAAGGGCAGTTGGCTATTAGAGAGCCTGGAGCATTAATAAAACATTGTGAGACATCCCCGGCCACTTTAATCCCTACTAATCTCTAAATTTGCATGATGGCAGCTGTGCTTAAGTGGTATTCCAGCTGTTAGCTAATTGTCATGGAGCTGGAATTGCTCCAGGGAAGCAACTGGGAGCTGAGCCTCCCATCCACCATCACAGCTGGCTCACAAAATCACAGAATCCCAGACTGGTTTGGGTGGGAAGAGAACTTAAAGCCCATCCCATTCCACCCCCTGCCACGGGCAGGGACACCTTCCACCAGCCCAGGTTGCTCCAAGCCCCGTCCAGCCTGGCTTTGGACACTTCCAGGGATGGGGCAGCCACAGCTTCTCTGGGCACCCTGTGCCAGGGCCTGCCCACCCTCACAGGGAAGAGCTTCTTCATAACATACAATTTAAATTTCTTCTCTTTGAGTTTAAAGCCATTCCCCCTTGTCCTGTCACTATGTGGCACTGGAATTAGTTGTTCTCCATAACTTTTGTAGGATCCCTTTAAGCAATGAAAGGATTCATCCAGTCTCCAAAATCTGGTTCAGCCCCAGCCCTGAGGGTCAGCACACAGAGCTCTGGGCTGGGCAGAGATGAGATGACCTGACTGGGGGAGCCTCCCCTTGCTCTGAACCCTTATTCTATAATTAACATTAGTAGAAAATGCAATAGCTGGGTCCCAAGAAGCCTCAGGGCAGGGTCAGCTCTTCCTAAACCCTGCCTGTGTGCCTAACCTCCCTTTAAGAACCTTTAAATTCCAGGCAGATAACCTAAATCTCTCTCCCTACAAAGCAAATCCCTTGCTTTTGAACGTAGGGAAGAATTTATTGCTTTCCTTGTTGCGGTAATTTTTTCCATATTTGAAGAAGGATATTGGCTCCCCCCAGCTCCTCTCCACCTGCCCCAGCAGCTGCAGTGGCAGAGGTCATGTTCTGGAGCAGGAGGAGCTGTGCAGCTTCCCAGTTTGGTCAAAGAACACCAGTTAGAGCCTCAGAAGGCCCTGGAACAGCTCTGGGGCAGGGGAAGGGGCAGAGCCAAGGCAGGCATTCCCAGGGATGGGGCTAATGATGGAGAGGGATGTGAAGAGGCAGGAGCGGGGAGAGCCCTGGCTAGTTGGTTTATTTGGTTTATGAAGACATAATTAGCAGCGCTTCAAGACGTAATGGGGAGTTTAACAAACCTCCTCAGCGGGATCTCAGCGGTGTTTAACCCTTGGAGTGCAGCCCCAGATGGGTGGGGTGGGTGACTCCAGACAGCTATGCTTGGCTCCCACAGAAACCTGGCCACCAGCAGCAGCCCCCACCCCACCGGGGCACAGCCTCCCCCACAGCCAGGGTGTGGGGAAAGGGTCTGCTCCTCACCTGGGGTTTCATCTGAGGCAGCGTTCAGAAGGGTGCCCACGGCACAGGGCCACAACCATGATCACCCCAGGAAGCACCAGGAGGAAGCTTTGTCTTTGTTACATCTGTGTTATTGTTATTGAGATGATGGAATGGAAGGGAAAACGGCCCTGACAAGCAATATTGAGAGTTTTATGCAAGAAGGATCAAAGGAAAGGACTTCATTTGATAAATCCCAGGTCCTTGACAACTGCAGCACGTGGTAGGAGCAGCAGCCTTGTGCCAGCCCCAGTGATGTCCTGGTCCCCAGTGAGGGCAGATTTGCACCTTGACAAGTGTCCCTGTTCCCGAAGGTCCTGTGGGGATTGGGGATGCTGTGGTGAAAGCAGCAGTCCTCACTGTGCTCCTGCTGGGAGCAGAGTGGTCAGAAATGGAGCGAGACCATGGTGGTGGAGAAGTGCTGAAGCACTGGGACCCAGGTCCTTGCACAGCCCCCCACATGCAGCTCCAGGACCCCCCACACAGGCCAAGCACTGCTCTGCAACCAGGCAAAGAGGTTGGATGTTGGGCCTGGCACAGGCTGCACAGCACCTGCAGCTCACCACCCGCTCCATCAGGGTGGTGGCCACCATAACACACTTCCACCTGTGGCATGACCCAGCCCATGGATGCAGGCATGGGATCACAGAATCATAGAATGATTTTAAAGTTCGCATTGTTCCAGCCCCCTACTATGGGCAGGGACACCTTCCACCAGCCCAGGTTGCTCCAAGCCCCGTCCAACCTGGCCTTGGACACTTCCGGGGATGGGGCAGCCACAGCTTCTCTGGGCACCCTGTGCCAGGGCCTGCCCACCCTCACAGGGAAGAATTCCTTCCATATATCAAACCTAAATTTCCCCCTTCCAGTTTGACCCCATTTATCCTTGTCCTGACCCTATGGTTCCTGATGAAGGATCCCTCTCCAGTTTCCTTGTCAGCCCCTTCACCCCCGGAAGGTGCTCTGAGGTCTCCACACACTCTTCTCTTGTCCAGGCTCAGCAGCCCCAGCTCTCCCAGCCTGTCTGCACAGGGGAGGTGCTCCAGTGCCCTGAGCACCTTGCTGGGCTCCTCTGGCCTTACCCCAGCAGTTCCATGGCCTTCTTATGGTGGAGGCACCAGACCTGTGCACATCATTCCAGGTGTGGTCCTCACTGCATGGTGCAATAGTCGAGGTGGTCGGGATCTGAGTCTCATCAGCAGGACTGGATGTGCTTCACCTGCCTCTGCCCACTGCTGTCCCCAGGGGATCTTCACTGCTGTCCCCAGGATGCATCTTTGCCATCTTTCTGAGGGCAGCAGAGCCCAAAGGAAAGCCTGTGTCTTGCAGGATGAATCCCACTGGGTTTGCTCCCCTTCCATGTGCTCCACCCTGCAGTGGGAGCTTTGAGAGTCCAGCTCCAAAACTCTCAGCATCACCCTGGCAGCTGATCACAGAGCACAGGCAAAGGACTGACTCCAGCACACAGGGAGTGCAAAATTATCAGTTTGAATGATGATTTTTGAAGAAGATGAGAGGAATAACAATTGCTCTGGATGAAATACTGTGCTGGCCAGAAGGGTAATTTAGAGTCAGAGATGAGATCAGATGTTATATCACTGTACCCTCAACTCTTCTTGACTTTCAACTGCAATTTGATAAATCAGCATAATACCTTGCAGAGTAATTGCTGTAGATTTTATTCCTAGTGGGGTTACTTTATTACACTGCAAGCACATTAGAGAGATTTCTGATGCTCTGCCATTATTATTGTGGGGACAGAAGTTGAATCATGCAGAACTTGGTAGGTGGGTGTTTTTGCAGATGATAGTGGTGCGATCGTTTGCAGGTATTTGTGCAGCTAAGTGATTCCAGAAGTGGCAGCTCTCCATCCCAGCACCTCTGTGGCTCCTGCCAACACCCTGCTTTGCTTTTCTCCCTGTGTTTATGCTCCCATCGTAGCTGCAAGGCAGCAAAAAGTCTGGGAATCCACTGGGAAACCTCACCCAGGGAGACGAGAAAGGACCAGGAGATGCTGCAGGGCTGGCCCCTCTCCATGGCCTCCCTTTTAAGGTCGGCCAGGCTGGGCACCTGTAGCTGTCTGAAGTCACTGCCAGCCCTCAGTCACAGGGGCAAAATGCAACTGCTCACCCCATAATCCCATTAAAATCTTATGATGAATGAAGCCTCTTGCACTGCAAGTCTGTGGCAAAGGGTAACACTTTTACTGCTCTTCAATATGTAATTAATGTACATTTCATTGCTTTCTAGATGAATTTTTGGTCATGGGAGACAGTTATGCCTATAAAATGACAGTTACATTAGATGGGATACAGACCAAAGGTCAGTGTCTTCTGCAAAGCCAGGTGAGCCGTGCGTGCCCAGGGCCATCCATCTCCCAGTGCTTGTGAAGGGAAGGCGGAGGGAGACTGCAGATCCATTGGTCCTAGAGGGTCCTCTGGGGTTTGATGTGCCCTCATGCTCCTCTTATACCCACCCCATCCCTGCCCACAGTGCCTGTGCCACTGGGACACCTCTCTGCCAGGCAGCCGTTCCATGATGGGGTTGCTCGGCTCCTCTACCCCTCCTGTGGCTCCTGACAAAAGGGAAGATATAAAAATGACACCTATTAGTGATAAACAGCAGAAATTCCATTAGGCCTGTAAGAAGTATATAGGCAGAAACAACAATTAATTCAATCATAGAATCATAGAATTGTTTGGGTTGGAAGTACCTTAATGATCATCTCATTCCACCCCCTTCAGGGACACCTTCCACCAGCCCAGGTGGCTCCAAGCCCCGTCCAACCTGGCATGGACACTTCCAGGGATGGGGCAGCCACAGCTTCCCTGGGAAACCCATGCCAGGGCCTGCCCACCCTCACATGGAAGAATTTCTTTACTATCATCAAACCTGAACCCACTCTCTCTCAGTTTGAAACCATCATCCCTTTTCCTGTCAATACAGTTCCCTCTGGATGCCCTCTCGATCACCCATGGGCTGGTGTGTCTCATTGTAGCTACACCTGGGGGATGTGGCTCCCCTCAGTCTGGATCCAGACCTGCACTTTAGTCCCATGGGGAGCACCAGGACCACTGGATGTGCCCTGCATCTGATGGGAGCAAGAGAGAGCAAGGAGGGCTGGCTGGCTGGGCCACCTCCACTGCAGCCAGCTTCTTGCAGTATCCCTCCATAAAGTGCTGGCAGCAGGAAATCTGGGAGCTGGATGTCAAATGTGAGACTGCCTCTCTCCATCCCATCGGGGCACTTACAACATGCAATCATTTCTGTTTCCTGGTTAGGAGCTTGTAACTCCCACAATCAAAAGGAAGGCTGGAAGAAGTCCCAGGGATTTGGGATTTCTCCAGGAGACAGAATGGCTTGAGGGAAGTTAGCAGAGAAACAGGATAAAGGCATTTCAGAACATATTGAACCTTTTTTCTTTTTCTAGAGAGCACAGACTGTCAGAACACCAGAAACCATCTCCGGAAGCACTACATTGCAAGGAGATTTATTGGCTCAGAGCACAGTTTATACTAAATCTTTTCTCTAGCAATTTACACAAAATATTTCTGTAGTTATGCAGGGGAGTTTTTATAATTAGAGCTTTATTTGACTGCTTTAATTGTGGCTGGTCTTTTGAACAGTTCTACCCTTTAGAAAGCTCCTCCTGTCTCCCACTCACCTAAATGAAAATGTGGGATACAGAGATAAAAAGGCCACAGGCACTCCCCCAGTTTCCCTGTCAATACTCTGGAAATGGCACATGGAGAGAGAGAGAGAGCCTCTTTCAGCTTCCAAAATTATCAAAGGAAAAAAGTGGGACAGGACAGACTTGGAGGCCTTTTCCACCCTCAAAATTCATCTCCTGGAGTTCCTTGTCTCTCCTTGGTCAGAGCGAGCCCGGTGAAGGACCACAGCTCTGCTACCCTCTCTGGGCAGAAGCAGCTGGATACCTGAGGGTGGGTTAATAAAGCTCGGAGCGAGTCACAGGAATTGCCTGATGATGGGCAAAATGAGCTTCAGCCCATGAACAGTCCCTTGCCACTGTCACCCAGGTGGACAAGTCCCTGCTGCAGCTTCACCAGCACTCAAAGGGGATCCTGACTCTGTCTCAGGGCTATTCCCTGTCCTGGCTCAAAGGAAAAACAGCCACAAAGACTCCCCAAATTTTGAGGATGTTTCTGCCAAAGCACCACACTCAGGGTTTTTCTCAGGAGTCAGTAATTCCACTGGAAACATTCACAGCCCAAAGTCTGCATCAGGTCTGGGCTCCAAATATCACAAGAAAAAAATAGCTAAATATCTTGTTTTGAATAATTGAAAAGCAATCTAAACTCACATTGCAAAACAAATGCATGGTTTCCATTCTAGAGATTAGAATTTGATTTCTTGACTCTCCTCAGCAATTCAAACTCTCAATCAAGAGTTTCATGTTTCTATGTTGGTTTTTTTTCTTTGACCCTTTCATAACACTGAATGCATTAAAGCAAGAAATGCCCACGAATTGATTTCTTTTCTTTCTCTGCACTGAAGTGTCTCAACACTTCACTTTTTCCCTTTCAAGTTGCCATTTTTACACAGTTTCAGGCATTATTTAGAGCTATAGAGTTGAAAAGACTCAAAAATCTGGAGAGAATAAGTCTCCTCTTCCCTATAAACATTTGCCATCCATCCCTTTATATTCTCATCTTTGACAGAGAGGAAGAGAGAGAAATGAGAGAGAGTGAAGGGAGGAACTGGGGACATGAATAATTTCTTCTTTCTCAAAACCCAAAATGAAAAGAATAGGGAATGAGACATAAACTTTAATTTTTTTTCCTTTCATCTAGAAATTCCCCATGAAAATATAATAATGCACCTCCACTGCATCCTTCTCTTCAGTTCCTCCAGCACACAAATCCCTCACAGCCCCAGCAGGAAGGCAGGGACTGCTGAGCTTCCCAGGGGAGCAACCAAAACCCTTTGGGGTGTCTCTTGGTCTGGATTTCCATGGACATCAGCACCCTGGAGATGTGGTGTTTGCAGGATGCTCCAGGTAGGGCAGCCATGCAAATAATCAGTCCAGCTCTTTAAGGGTGGAATAAGCACAAAATGGGTCATTTCTTCCATGCTTGGATATTCTCCTTGGGGATTCTTGCTTCACTAGAATGAGCCATGTAATACTTCCTTTGGGAGGTGGAAATAAGCAGAATCTGCTTGATGTCAGGGCAGAAAGATGTATTCCTGCAGGGTTTAGCAGAAGGTCACATAATGCTTTGGGTTGGAAGGGACTTTAAAGAACATGTAGTTCCAACCTCCTACTATGAGCAAGGACACCTTCCACCAGACCAGGATTCTCCAAGCCCCATCCAACCTGGCCTTGGACACTTCCAGGAATGGGGTATCCATCCCGTGCCAGTGTCTGATCACCCTCTGAGTAAAGGATTTTCTCCTAACACCTGACTTCAATCTCCCCTCCGTTAGTTTAAAACTGCTCTCCCTTGTCCCATCACTGTCTGCTTGTGTAAAAAGTCCCTCTCTCTCTCTTTTCTAAGCCCCCTTAAGGTACTGGAAGGTTCTATAAGGTCTTCCCAGAGCCTTCCCTACTCTGTGCTGAACAACACCCTGTGATGAGCATGTGGGAACCATTGGCTGCTGTCCACACTCCATAAGCCTGTCCATCCCTGGGTCAGGCTCACAGTTACTCTGCAGTCTTTGGCTGCTCCCCAAACCCCAAACTTTCATGCCCAGGGTTGTCACAACCTGGCCTGGGCAACACAGACCTGGTTCAAAGAGCACCACAGAGAGCAGCTGATCCTTCAGTGCTTTTGGAGTGTTTAGATCAACTCAGCTTTATGTTGTAGCACAATAACATGTGAGCACTGTTTTTTCAACCACGAGGCAAGTTTATTTACCTGTCATGAAGTAAGTCAACCCATGGTCAACACATGGTCGACCCATAGAAGCACAGCAGCATCTGGGCTTGGTTTCATGGTCCTTGCACTGAGCCCTGCTCAGCATCAGCTCATCCCAGCACATGAGGCAGGTCATGGCATTGGAGCTGTTTGGCTTTAATGCTTGAGGAGCACACACAGCTGAGCTCTGAAACCCTCCTTTGTGTTTCTGCACAACATTTTAAGAAAACCAGCTCATTTGGGGAACAGAAAGAGTTTGCAAACTGGCAGGTGGGCTGACAGCGCCCCCTCAGTTCTGTGTCCCCAGGAGGCTGATGTGGCTGTGGCACCACAGGTGCCATCAGGGTTTAAAAAGCCTTAAAGTCATTCATGGCCAGCAGGCCCATAACTTAGACTGAGAAGAATGGAAGCATTCCCATGTCCATGCAGCTCTGGTGGAGAGTACAGAGTATGGACTGCAGGGTATGCCCAGGCCCATGGACTCTCCCAAAACAGCATCACCCAGCACTGCTTCTGGAGACACAGACCACCCCTCTGAGCCCGTACAGGATATCAGCTGAGAGAACACCAGGGGCACTCCAAGCTCCCTTGGAGCCCTGCCTTCTCTTCTCAGGACCTAAGTATTTATCCCAGGATAACCTTCAAGAACAAAATCCCATTAAGTGCTGCCTGTCTTGGAACTGACTTGACCTTCCCAGGTGCCTCCAGTTCAGAGGTGCAAGGGAACAGTTTGGCTGGGAGGAACCAACCCGAGCGAAGGTTTTCCTCGAAGCTGGATAATACAGAGCTCAGCTGGGAGTTCCCAGAGAGTCACAGGAGCCTTCTGTTCCTGCAGCTTTTCACTCTTCTTCCTAATGATGATGTTTAGGCATGAAATATGCTCTGGGCTCTCAAGCAGCAGTGAGCATCATCTACTGCCAGCATGATTTTGAATGCACAGCAGGCTCAGTGGGGCAGGGCTGGGGGGACACGTGGGGCAGGGCTGTCACCTCACAGGGGGCTTTGGGGCACACAGCCCACATAGTCAGTGTAGGTTTTATCCTCACATCTCTTCATTGCTCATGGTGGGGCAGAGGTAACATTTCAGAGTCCCATTAGTGGGTGTGTAGAGACCTCAGGGCACCCGGTATAACCACAGAACAATGTGTTCTGTACTTAAAGAATCACATCACAGAATCACTGAATGGTTTGGGTTGAAAGGGACCTTAAAGCTCTTCCCATTCTACCCTCCTGCCAACACCTTCCACTAGACCAGGTTGTTCCAAGCCCCAACCTGCACAAGGGAAAGCATCCCTGCCTGATGGCTGCCCGGGCCTCAGTAACTTGTGTTTTGGGGCTGGGTGAGCAGAGCATGAGCAGCACTGCTGAACCCCAAGTGTGCAAAACATGACTGTGGACAGTCACACGTGGGTAAAGCCTGGGAGATACATCCAGCCCTTTTTCTTTGGCCTTGTCTCTGTGAAAACCGTAAGAAGTTTGCAAGGCACCTTTAGTGCTCTTCCTTACGTGAAGGGTGAAGAGAGTCAAGAGGAACACAGAGATAAAATGCTTTGGGCAAGAGGACACTTGTGAAATCGTGGCTGCCCTATCCCTGGAAGTGACCAGGGACAGGTTGGATGGGGCTTGGAGCAACCTGGGCTAGTGAAAGGTGTCCCTCTCCATGGCAGGGAGTTAGAATGAGATGATCTCTAAGGTTACTTTCAATGCAAACCATTCCATGATTCTGTGATAAACACAGAGCTGGGGCAGAGGATGCCCCAGCAACCGCTGGGAGGAGAGATGTGGGGAGAAGAAGAGGCATTCCAAAATTTGAAAAACAAATCCTCTTTGCCAAAATAACTGCTGCTGAGAGCCCAACAGGATGCTCCCAGAAGCAGAGGAGCCCCATGCCACAAGTCCCACAGCGAGGGACACGGTGATCAAGAGAGGCTGGAGAAGGTGAGAAGCCCAACCCCGCCGTGCCCCAGCCCATTATGCAAGAACAGGACAGAGGTTTCCGCTCGTGTTGGCTGGGGGAGGTGGAGTGCCCGAGGTGCAGGGTCCACCTCCCTCCACAGACCTTTCCACTCGCAGCCTTTGCTTCTCAGTTTATTATCTTGTGGTTTGAAACAATACAGGAAGGATGTAGGTGTTTGCAAGAGAGAGAGGAGGGGGAGNAAGGCTCAGCAGCCACCGCAGGGCTCCTCGGCGAGCGGCGCCTGCTGAAAAGTGCTCGCCCACACGCTTTATTAAAGGTGATGAGATTCATTCGGGGGAGAACAGAGCAGAAAAGAGTCAAGTTCCCACCAGAGCTGAACTGGGAGGGGCACAGATGCTTTCACAAGCACTCTCAACAGCCATGGCTGGTGGGCATCCTCCCCGGCAGCCCAGGCTGGTTCCTCTGCTGGTGGGGATGAAACTGGGAATGCAGCAGAGGTGAAACAGAGGATCCCAACTGAAGTAGGAAGGAGCAGGATGAGGTGTGGCCACCCCAAGGGCTGTAGGAAGCCGTGCAGAGAGCCTGGGCCAAACTCTGAGAGGAGCCCCGGTGCTGCAGCCCCCCTGGATGTGCCATGGAATACCCGATGGCCAAAGGGATGGGCCTGGCTGGTGCAGCCCCACAGCCCCAGGGAACCATGGCTGCCCCACTCTGGAAGGAGCAAAGTAGAGTGAGGAGCAGACAGAGGTGAGCTCTGCATCTCACCTGGTAACTGGCAACGTCACAGGAACAGCAGCAAAAGGGTCTGAACCAGAAGCATTCTGGTCAAACTCTGCATTTCCACTATGCGGTGGAGTTCTGATGTATTACCTAAAGCAGAATTGCTCTGGTTTCAGCTGGGAGAGAGTTAATTTTCTTCTCAGTATCTGGTCAGTGCTGTGTTTTGGAGTCAGCATGAGAATAATGTTGATAACACACTACTGTTTTAGTTGTTGCTAAGCAGTCCTTACCCTAAATCAAGGACTTTTCAGTGTCTCATGCTCTGCCAGAGAGCAGGAGAAACTGGGAGGGAGCGTGGTCAGGACAGCTGACCCAAAACGGCCAGAGGGATATTCCACACCATAGACCAGCATGCCCAGGATGGAAACCAGGGAGGGATTGGCCAGGTGGACAATCACTGCTGGGGAACAGGCTGAGCATCAGTCAGTGGCTGGTGAGCAACTGTACTGGGAATCACTTCTCTTTCTTGAAATTCATTCCTCTCTCTCTTTTTCTTATTTGAGTTGCCAGCTGGGGCTAAACCACAACAAGAATAAACCCAAATATTTGTGTAAAATTCCCCATATTGTATATAACATTTGCTCTTAGCAAGAAACTACACCAGACCAGCACTGTTTTGAAAACTTTTGAATTTCTTTTTGGAAAGATATCCTCATATTTAAAAGTATTTCATTGCATGGGCATTATGTTACTGTCATGTCTGAAGTTGGGCTCGTAGCAAGGCAGCAACAAATGGACAAACTTTAGGTATTTATTTTTTCCAAGGAGCTCCACAAACTGCCTCTGGCAGACACCCCATGCAGATGACCATCCACCTCCCATGTCCCTCTGGACCTGATGCAGTTTCCCTTGCAGGATTTTGTCCCAACTCCACCAAAAGAAAGCCATGGAAGAAGGGCAGTGCCTGGGGGCAACACACAGCCCTTGAAAGCACAGGGCAGCTGAGCTCTGCCTCAGCATCCCAGGCCACTGCTGACCCCATCCCACAGGAGGGTGTCTGGTGCTGGGAAGGGAGCTGAAAGCAGTCCAGCGTGGGATCTGTTAGGTGTATCTCTGCTTCAGTGACAGGAAAGCTGTTCTCTTGAGCAGTGTTATCTCATCTATTTTGCAAATACAAATGTGATAGAAATCTGCAAAATAAGGAATATGCATTAACTTCTGAAAAGTTTTGACTACGTATCATTATCTGTAATTTCACTGCTTTGATTTGCATATTCATAAAAGAAACATACAGCTCGGATGTGTCAAAGGCTTTCAGATGAGCACGAACAAAACCAGCAGACTTGCAAGCTCAGTGTGAAGTAATTGCCAAGACGCCTTCGCTTTCCCTGGTGTCAGGGTGGGATGGTGTCCTTGGGCTGGCAGAGCACTCCCTCACCCTGCTCTGCTGTGTTGGGCAGGAAAAGGCAGCTCTCTTGGAGAACACGTGGGCCACAGGCACCACTGAAGCAGTTCAGTGGGTTTCCAACCTGGGTGCTGATTGTCCGGAGGATCTGTGTCTACCCCATCCCTGGAAGTGTCCAAGGCCAGGTTGGACAGGGCTTGGAGCCACCTGGGCTGGTGGAAGGTGTCCCTGCCCATGGCAGGGAATGGAACAAGATGGTCTTTAAGGTCCCTACTGACCCAAACCATTCCACAATTCTCTGCTGTTATTTGGGCTATGCCAGCTCCAGCAGCACTGAGCACCTGTCCACAAGGGAAGTGACCTGGTAGGAGATGCTGGGTGGGTGAGCTGACCCTCAATAAGATTTGGGTGTTCAAGTTGGATACACCTCATCCCATCTCTATCAGTGGGCGCTTTCAGGGCTATTGCGCAACGTGGTTTTTCATCCGTGTGACAAAACCAGGCAAACCTGGGCTTGGCTGCCCTGCAGGCAGTGGGAAGGCAGCAGCATCTGTAGCACAGCTGATAACAGGGTGATAAAAAGTGCAGGTGACTTGGCTTTTAACTTATTTCCATGCTTTTAAGCTGTTGAGTCAGTGCAACCACTGCAAGTGCCACTGCGCGGAGCCACCCTTTGTGCTGCTGCTCTCAGCACCACAGTCACGTTATCCCAGTGCTTTTGAGGCACTTGTGGTTCTAATTTGAGTCTCTCTGTCTTTATAACATGCCTGTACCACACTCCTCCCCTCCTTTTCCTTACCCTCTCCCTTCCCAGAGGAAATGCTCATGGAGATGGGCTCCCATGCTTTTGCTAAAGCCTCTGGAAAGATGCAGCTCCCAGGTGTGTTTGGGTGTCCCCACAATGCCCCCAACCACTTGTACCCAGCTCCAGCAGCACCCAATGGCTCAGAACTTGTCAAGGTGTGGAGAAATGCCAGTTGCTGTTGAAGGAAAGCAGGTGTGGCAGCAGGAAAGGGGGAAAATGTTATTTTTCAATTTCCCTCTGACATTTTTCAGGCGGGAAGCAGTGGGGTTTCTTAACAACAGAGAGCAAAGCAGAGCTGACAGGCTCAAATATACCCTGGTCTTTAGAGTTGGTTTGGGTGGAGAGTGTGAAATTTAATTTACAAAAATAGAATGTTCTGGTTTCAAAAGCTTAACCCTTCCCCCCTTCCAACCACAGTGTTAACCTCAGCTTGGGTCTGAATTCTGATACTAAAGCACCTCCTGTCCTAAAGGCACTCCAAGTCTGGAGGAAAGGTCCAGAGTGGACTCTGTCATCACTTCAGTGAAGTCCTCCTGTCCTCCCCACCAGCACTTCAGCCTCCCTGGCATGGGGACAGGATGATGTCTCAGCTGGGGAAGCCAGTCAGCAGCCCAGGGAGCAGCCTGCCCCCCTAACTCAGCACCTGAGGCAACAAGGATCCCCCAGCTCTGCACCCAGCAGGGCTGCAGGGGCTGCAGAGCACAGCCCTGTGAGGGACAAGAGCTGAGCCAGCCCCACTCCTGCTGCAAAGGCTGATGTTAGAGCCATCCCTGAACACCAGGTGCTGGTCCCTCTGCCTTCCAGGGCACGGCAGTCTCTTCTTCCATGCAGCTGCAAAATCCCTCCTCTGGCCAGTGGCCACTTACTTACATGAAGGCAAAAAACCAAGCTCCTGCTTTTAAAGAGAAGGCTGAAAATGGAAAGGCTGCATACTCAGAAAGCAAAACCAAACACCCAGAACTCAAGATGTGTGACCTTCAAAATGAGGTTTTACCAATCTTTCACCCAATGGGTGTTATGAATGAGGATTTCTGAACATTCAGCATCAACTCCAGGTTACCAAGCTCTACCTGCAACTGCCTGTTCCCAGGGCCTGGAGGGCAGCCCAGGTCACTGAGCACTGGGAGTATCCCATGTGCTGGGGCTGCCTTCGGCTACAAGAAGGAAATTCAGGGGTTGGAGCGTGTCCAGAGAAGGGAATGGAGCTGGGGAAGGGGCTGGAGCAACTGAGGGAGCTGGGGGGGGACTCAGCCTGGAGAAAAGGAGGCTCAGGGGGAACCTTCTGGCTCTGCAAGTCCCTGCCAGGAGGGGGGAGCCGGGGTGGGGGTCAAGCTCTGCTCCAGGGAACAGGGACAGGAGGAGAGGGAACAGCCTCAGGTTGAACAAGGGGTGGTTTAGAATGGATATTTCAGAAAATTTCTTTGCCAAAAGGATGGTCAGACAATGGCACAGCTGCCCAGGGCAGGAGTGGAATCACCATCCCTGAAGAATTTAAAAGATGTGTGTGTGTGGACTTGGGGACGTGGGTTAATGATGACCTTGGCTGTGCTGGGGGAATGGTTGTATTTGATGGTCTTGAAGATTTCTACAACCTTAGAGACATCATGATTTCTGATGCAGTGGGACTGCCCTTGCAGCATCTCAGAGGCATCACCTCCCCCCTCACGTTGCTCCAGCACGTTGGCCTCAGGCTGGACAATGGACTTTCTGTGCCTGCACCTTTGGGCAGGACATGTGCTCCTCAGCAGAGACAGGGACACGCGGTGCCTCTCAGAGATCTCACCAGGGTCTTTCCTTTGCTCACAGCAAGAAGCAGCCTGGGAAGGCCTGGACAGGCTCTGGGCTTTGGCACCATGTGGTGGGTTGCACCAGGGTCCTTGGGGCAGCAGGACTGGAGTAGGCAGGATGGGTTGCAGCTAAAATCTGTTAACCCTGTCCTAGTTGTCCTGTTGGACCTCTTTCCTACTCAACAGGACAGGATTCTGAGATCATCTTTCTCAATACCAGTTAGTTTTGCCCCCCTTTTCCCATGTTCATCTACCTTCATCTTTTCACCTCCTTTGTCCCATCCCATAAGCCCTGGACAACCCCCAGGTTCTCTAATTCAGTCCCAGACTTCCTTAAGAAGCACCTTCACCCCCTCCCTTCTTGGCATGGGTCACCAGTGAGCAGCTCCTCCCTGAGATCCCACAGTGACAGGGACAGTCCCGCTCCAGCAGCCTGAGAACAACAAGGCTGGCCAGGTGCCTCCTCCAGCTCCTCTGAGTCTGATCTCTGCAACTATTTTAACCATTAGCATTTCCCCTACAAATAACCACATCAAATTTTGTAAGAAATTGCAAAGAATTCAACATTTTTTGTTAAAATTAATAATTTCTTTCAAATGTAGGGGTGGTGTTTTCATTTAACATTTCAGCAGCAGAGAAGAGAAAGCAACTTTGAGGGTTTTTGAAACCGAGGAAGTTCATGTTCAAGCAGCAAACTGACAAGAATCATCTCCTTGGTTTTGGAGTTACTTCTGTAGCTTCACATTCAAAGCTCCCCAGTGCTGATGAGGAGGCACCAGGATTTTCTAACCACCCAATTCCTGTTCTGGAGCACTGAGCCCAGTTCTGCTTGGAGGTGACATTGCAGTGACAGTCGTGGGGCTGTCCCAGGTGGGACCCCAGTGTGTGATCACAGGGGACCAGAAAGGGCCATCACTGATCACCACCCTCCTCCCCAGGCACCCTAAGGCCCATCCCTGAGCACTACCATGGCAAAGGGAAGGACTTGATGTGTATCCACATCCACTCCTGCTTGGACAGCCAGTGGTCCTCATTCCTGCCCCAACCCAGCACTTTACAACTATTTCTGCTGCTCTTGGTGTCTTCTGAAGCTGCTTGAGCCATACAGGTCTCCAGTACTCCCAGACAGGGCTGCTGTTCCTGCAGCAGAAGGAACTGGTCCAGCTGGCAGTGGGAACGATCCAAATTGTCATTTTAAAAATAATTTCCAATTTATTCCCTTCTCAGTGCAACTCAGATGGGAGTTAAATTGATTTTTTTACACTGCCTTCATTTAATGTACACAGCTCTTTCACTCTCTCTGCATCACTGGAAGAAACCTTTGAAAATCAGTTAAATAAACATGTCTGTGCTCAGAGCTCTGGAAACACAGAGTGGGCAACTCTCTGAGGAAACCAGAGGGGTTTGCAGAGGCCAGGACCAGAGCTCCCAGCTCAGGGGGCTTCAGAATGCCACACCCAGAGGAAACCAGATAGAACTGCCACTATCAACTCCAGGGGAGGGATCCTGCCCTTCTACTCTGGTCGGGTGAGACCTCACCTGCAGTGCTGCCTCCAGCTCTGGGGTCCTGGCCCTGGAAGGACATGGAACTGTTGGAGCGAGTCCAGAGGGATCATCAGAAGGAGAGATCAGCTCTGCTGTGAGGAAAGGCTGAGAGAACTGGGATTATTCAGCCTGGAGAAGAGAAGGCTTTGGGATGATCTAACTGTGGCCTTCCAGGTCATGAAGTGACCCTACAAGAAAGAAGAAGAGAGATGATTTACAAGAGCCTGGAATGACAGGACAGGAGGGATGTGGCTTCAAACTGACAGAGTAGGTTTAGATGGGATATTTGGGAGAAATTCTTCCCTGTGAGGGTGGTGAGACACTGCACAGGGTGCCCAGAGAAGCTGTGGCTGCCCCGTCCCTGGAAGTGTCCAAGGCCAGGTTGGATGGGGCTTGGAGCAACCTGGGCTGGTGGGACCAGCCACAACTACCAGACCACTCACAGCACACCTTATGGCTGAAGTCCAACTGCTGAGCTCAAACAGAGGTCTTGGGCCAAAGATGTGGCTAAAGGCTCCAAGTGAGGCTGCTCAGGGCTATCAAGGCTTATGAGAGTCCTCAGAGCTCTGACAGTCCTCTTGGAATAGGTTGGTACATGGAACTGCTGCTTCCATTGCCCTGCAACCAAACGTTGCAACCAAAGGCTTTAGCAAAAGGTTTCAACAAAAGGTTTCTGCCAGAGGCTTTTGGACTTTTCTCCTTGAAGAAACACAGTGACACTCACTCAGGCAGGTGCCAACCTCATGCCCAGGGTACAAAGCAGATGTGAGTGGGGGACAGTAGCTCTGTGCCCCAGGAATAGTCATCTCCTGAGGGTGGAGGGAAGGAGGGAGAAGAGGAGGATGGTCTGTGTGGTTATGGTGACAACATGGCTTGAAGGAAGGCACATCAGCTCAGGATCTGATTGTCCTGGGACCTGGGAGTGCAGGATCACCTCCCTGAGGAGGAAACCTCCCCTGGATTTGCCCTCCTGGACGTCCAGAAGTTTTACACACAATGACAGACATTTGAAGGGAGTTGGGAAGAACACAAAACCTCCTCTTTGGGGCCTGTTTTCTGTGCCAGCCATAAATGTTTGTTGGATGAAGACCATGCTCCCAGACGTATGTACCTAATGGCTCTCAAGGAGCCATCATCTCTTTGCTGATGGTTTATGAAGCTCAGCTATTCAACCAGCAGAAAAACATGAGCAGAGACTTAATAAATGCACATTTCCAATATAAAAAAAAAAATTAATGAATTTGTACCATATCCTGCCTGCAAGATACATTAATTTCGATAGACAGCACTCAAAGCTTTAAGAGCCAGTTCTGCAGAGGGTGGACAGAATGAAAGCAAAGGAGAGTAAACAGAGGAGAGATTTCTAAGTGCCCATGACATTTGTTCAAATACTTTATTTCAATCAGCTTAAAAGGGAAACATAAAGCTGAGGTTGCTCCTAGGAAAGGCAATGAAATTGAAAACCAAGTAATGTACTGAGAGCAATCCAAAGGGAGCTGAGAGGCAGCATCTGCTGCAGGGAGGGCACACTCCACCCCCCCGAGGGCTGGGCTGCGCTCTTCTGATGAGACTTCTGTCTCCAAACATCATCTCATGTTGTCCTGACTGGAGAAGCCATTCCAGAAAAACAGCACCTGAACAACACCAAGAGAGTTCACCTGCATAGACTAAGTGATTTCATGTTTATTTTGCCAGATCCTTGGGGTGGGGGGTCCAGACCAGACAGAAAAGGCTGCCCTTCAGGAGACCATCCAGGGTTCAAAGCTCATGTTTAGTTTGGTTTAGAAACACCAAGAACCATTAGCATGAAAAAATTAAAAAGAAAAGAAAAAAGCAAGAATTAAAATACCATCTCAAAAAAGGTGTGAAATTCCACTTCAGCACTAGAATTTCCTCTTTCCAATTCTCCAGCTTCTTCCAAATGAGTTGGGAGCACACTGAGAGGAGGAGCAGTATGTGATGTCTGAACTGGGTGTGCTTTCCTGGACAAAATCGTGTGGTTCCACTCTGAAGGAAGACTTGATGAAAACTGCTTTGAATCCCACCACAGCCCCACCACGTCCCATAGCATGGCAGGCACTGGGCTGTCCTGCTGCCTCCATGGCATCAAACCACAGCTCCAAGGGGGTTATTTAGGTGGAAAAGTGAATTTTGGGGCAAAGTGATACTTACAGCTTGGTTTCCAAGAAAAGTTGTTATTTTCTTATTTTAGAAATAGAAACCCATCAAGCTGAAGAGGAGGGAAGGCTCTTTGTGACCACCTTCTAAAGTAGACTGTGGGGTAAAAAGTGTGTTTGTTCAGCAATGTAATTTACTTTTAGTAACAGAAGAAAAAGGTGAGACTATTGATTTGTCACTATTTTCTATTTGTTTTCTCCTTTTTTACAACCATTAGCTCTCTGGATTTCTTTTATCTGGGAGCTGTCTCTGACAGGATTCAATACATTCAGCATTTCTATAAATATGTAAATATAAGATCTGTATGTGTAAACACACCCGCATAAATAAAATGGTAATGATGTGTGTATCTGTATTTGTGTACATAGAAAAGCTAAATTATCTCCAATTTATCCAATGCCCTTTACAGCTCCTATGTGCATTATGTTCCTATGTACATACAATCTTCATATTTATATGAAAATGGCACCTATGAGGAATACAGATAAAATACTAAAGGCTATTTCTGGTGGATAAGTCACTCCTAATTCCTTAATTTCTTTTTGCTTGTTCCCCTGAGCAAGCAATGGAAGATACATAAATAAGTCTGCACATATTTATTTAACCTCCTTGTTTAGCCAGTTTCCGTGGGGTTTGTATCCAAGATACCTGCACTGATGCCAAGAGGAATGAGCTACTTTTCTGGAAGCTGGTACTTTGGTTCTGATCCAGAGCAAAGCTTGGAATTATGAGCAGGAAAATAAGGATGCCTCAAAGAAGGTAAAGGCTGAGAGGAATCAAAATACCCCAGGGAGACCTTGAGCTGAGTTTTCCTTGAGCTGAGTTTCCCTTGAGCTGAGTTTTCCTTGAGCTGAGTTTCCCTTGAGCAGGGGGCAGATGGGAGGTTCAGGTTCCTCAGCTGCACACAGAGGGCTGGGGACACATGGTGTCCCCACCTCCAAACATCCTGGGGAGCATCCCTCTTTCCCCATGCCTACAGTTAACCCTGAACCATCTCTGGCTGGTAGGAAAGTAAATCAGATGAAGAAATCCTCCATCCATGTTACAAATCATGAGATTGCCAGGCAGTACCCTGTGAGCCAGACTGTTTTGCAGAAGATGATGCCTTAGAGTCACCACGGTCTCTGCTGCCACCTCCACCCTCTGCCCATCTCCTGGGAAGTTTCTGCTGGGTTAGGGGGGAAAGACCATCCCATTAAGGGTAGTCTATGGCCTGTGGTGTTTTGTGAGTGTCAGCCAGTGGAACTCATAGGGCCAAACAAAGCTTAAAGGACCAACTGCTGCTCCTGGAAATGAACACAAGAAAACCCAGAGGGATCAGTTCAGATGATGCACAAGCAGAATGAGCCCAAAAACTGCAGCTTATTCTGCCTTATTTCAGGATACAGCAGTGCAACCTGTGCCAGTGTCTCACCACCCTCACAGGGAAGAGTTTCTTCCTAATATCCCATCTAAACCTACTCTCTGTCAGTTTAAAGGCAGTCCCCCTTGTTCTGTCACTCCAGGTCCTTGTAAATTGTCTCCATCTTTTCTGGCAGCCCCTTCAGGTTCTGTAAGGTCACAATTACGTCCCCCAAAGCTTTTCTTTTCCACACTGAACAATGCAATCCTCTCAGCTTTTCCAGAGGAGAGATGCTCCATCCCTCTGATCATCTTGATGACCTCAGGACTCACTCCAACAGCTCTATGTCCTTCCAGGGCTGGGACCCCAGAGCTGGAGAAAGCACTGGTGGGCTCTCACCAGAGGGGAGTAGAGCAGCAGAATTCACTCCCAGGAGTTGATTAGAGGTAGATCTAGGTGTCTTCTCAAGGCCCCCTGAGTTGGGAGCTCTGTTCCTGGCCTCTGCAAACCCCTCTGGTTTCCCCAGAGTTGCCCACTCTGTTTCCAGAGCTCTGAGCACAGACGTGTTTATTTAACACCACCCTCACAGGGAAGAATTCCTTCCCCAATATCCAGTATAAACCTACTTTCTTTTAGTGTGAAACCATTCCTCTTTGTCCCGTCACTCCATGAACTTATCCAAAGCTCCTCTCCGGCTCTCTTGGAGCCCCTTTAGGCACTGGAAGGGGCTATCAGGTCTTCCTGGAGCTTTCTCCTCTCCAAGCTTTCTCAGCCACCAGTTGCCACCAGACCTCCCGGACTGGCTGTCCAGGGCAGCATCACGATCATTCAGATGGAGACGTCCCCATCCTCGAGTTCCTATGTACATACAATCTTC
>VXAU01005651.1:0-26688 GCA_013399695.1 Formicarius rufipectus
TCCTTTGTAGCACTTTATTCACTTAACAAGTGAACCTTAAGAAGCCACATTATAGTCAATTTCTCTCAGATAGTGTATGTGGTGGAAAAGAGTTAACACTGCTTTCTCCTCTTTATTCAACTTGCTTCCCTTACTCAGTGAATTCCCCATGTCTTCTGTAGTTGTCCACCTGTCCTCGGCAAGCTTTCAGCGTCCCGTCAGGTACACACAGAATCACGCCCTTTCCCGGTCTGGTCCTTGCCAATGAAGGACACAGTTATCTGATCTTCCAAGAAGGAAATAGTACCAAAGTCCACGAAGAAAACAGTTCTCTATAGTCCACGAAGGACACAGTTATCCAGGCTTCCACGAAGGAAACAATATCAATAAGTCCACAAAGGAAGCAACTATTAGTAATGCCCACGAAGGACACAGATATCTGAGTTTCCACAAAGGAAACAATTACCTGAAGCTTCAAGCAGTGTTCGGGCGCCAATTAAAGTAAAATAAAAATAAAAATATATATGTTTAAGCTCACGGAGAGCTGGAGAGCCAGGTTGGGGTCACCTTTGAGTGACTGTGGGGTTACCTGGAGGTCACTGTGAGGTCACCTGCGGTCACCTTGGGCTCATTGGCATTATTGTCGGGTCACTAGGGGTCAACTGAAGGTCACTCTAGGGTCTCAGGTATCACTATGGGTCACCTGGGGACACTTTGTGATCACCTGGCAGTCACTGTGGGGCCATTGGGGGGGGTCACTGTGGGTCATCTGAGGGTCATAGTGGGGTCACTTGGGGTTACTTTGGAGTCAACTGGAGGTTAATGTGGGGTCAACTGGACTCATTTTGGGGTCTTCTGAGGTCATTTTGTGGTTATGTGGGGGTCGCTGTGGTGTCACTTGAGGGTCACTGTGGGGTCACAGAGATCACTGTGGGTCACATGGGGACACTTTGACATCACCTGGGGATCACTGTGGGGTCATTGAGTGTTCACTGTGGGGTCACCTGGGGTCAATGTGGGGTCACCTGTGGTCATGTTGGGGTCACCTGCAGTCACTGTGGGGTCACTGTGGGGTTCACTGTGGGGTCATTGAGTGTTCACTGTGGGGTCACCTGGGGTCAATGTGGGGTCACCTGTGGTCATGTTGGGGTCACCTGCAGTCACTGTGGGGTCACTGTGGGGTTCACTGTGGTGTCATTGAGGTCACTGTGCATCACCTGCTGGTCACCTGGAGACACTTTGGGGTCATAGAGTCACTGTAGGGTCACAGTGGATCACTTGTAGGGCAGGAAGTGTTGGTTTGAGGCCATCCATGGGGCTGCCCTGGAATGTGTGGGGTTGGGGTCACCTGTGGTCATGGTGGGGTCAACTGGGGCTCCCTGTGGGGTAACCTGGAGGACAATTTGGTGTCACCTGGGGTCACTGTGAGGTCATCTGGAGGTCACTGTGGGGTCAAAGGGATGACTGTGGGTCACCTGAGGGTCACTCTGCAGTCACTGTGGGGTTACTGTGGGGTCACTGTGCGGTCACAGGAATCAGTGTGGGTCACCTGGACACCCTTTGGGGTCACCTGGGGTCACGTTGGTGTCATTGGCTTTACTGTGAGATACCTGGGGATCAACTGAAGGTGACTGTGGGGTCACCTGGGGTTCCTGTGGGGTCACTTAGGCATAACTATGAAGTCATTGTGGGGTCACCTGGTGTCACTTTGGGGTTACCTGGAGTCAATGTGGGGTCACTTGGAGGTCATTGTGGGGTCACCAAGGGTCACCTGAGGGACACTCTTGGGGTCACAGGGATCACTATGGGTGATCTGGGGACAATTTGAGCTCACCTGGGGCTCACTCTGGGGTCATTGGAGGGTCCCTGTAGGTCACCTGAAACTCAATGTGGGGTCACGTGGGGGTCACTCTGGGGTAACACTAACCCTAACACTAACCTGAACTGTACCCTAACCCTAACCCGTACTCTAACCCGTAACCGAACCCTAAACCATACCCTAACAAGTACCCTAACCATAACCTGTACCCTAACCCTAACCCACACCCTAACCTGTAACCCTAACCCATACACTAACCCTAACCCGTACCCTAACCCTAACAATAACCGTACCCTAAGGCGTACCCTAACTCTAACCCGTACTTTAACTCATAACCAAGTCCTAACCAGTACCCTAACCTGTACCATAACAAGTACTCTAACCAGTACGCTAACCATGACCTGTACTGTAACCCATACCCCAACCCGTACCCTAACCTGTACCCTAACCCAAACTGAACCCTAGGCCATACCCTTACCCTCACAACACCATGAGTGTGTCATGTGATCCTAATTTGATGTGTAGCGCTGGTTTTGTAACCCTAATTTTCTTTGTAGAGTGGTGTTTGGAAGGGTAATTTGTCTTGGTGGAGTTGCACCCACTTAACTGCCAGGTGTGGTCCTAATTGCCTTGCTTGTGGGTAATTAGGGTTAGAGGTGTGGCTGTGGGTCAGTGTTTAGCGTTCTATTTTGTGGTCAGGTGTTGTATTTTAGTGTTAGGGTGGAGCTTATTTAGGGTTTGGCATGTGGGTGTGGTGTGTTGGGTAGGGTTAGGTTTGGCATTCTATTTTAGCATTGGGATAGGGATCAGGGGTGGGGCTAATTAGGTGGAGGGCTTAGGGTGTGGGTCTTTTTTTTGTACAGTTAGATTAGCCAATTGAGTGGGGGCAATATTAGAGTTATGTTTTTTTTTTCCTTATACGGTTAGGAAAGGAATTGGGCATGGTGTCGGGTTTATTTTTATGTTTTTTTAGGGTTTATGGGTGTGGTTTTAGTCGATATTTTAGTGCATTTTTTTATTATGAAAGAATAATAAATGTTTCAATTGTAATTTTTGGAATTGTCCGCAAGGTGGAAGCACTGAGTACAAAAAAATTTTTTTTCCATGCAGTTTGGGTTTTCTTTTGCTAGGTGGAAGTATTTTCCGCTCAAAAAAGAAAATTCAGTGTTTCATTTGTCATTTTAGCCACATAGTGGTGCTATTGCAGTGTCTTCAGGTGTAATTCCTGTTTTTTGTCAAAAGGTGGTGATGGTTGTTTTCAAATTTTGTAAATTGCAATTTTTCTGCTTTTTAACAAAGTAGGAGTATTACAGATGATTATTTTAAGTGTCATTTTGTGTTTTAAGATCTGGAGGTGCTTTTTGGCCAGTTTTTAATTGGTGGCTTTGGTTTTGGCAAAGTATGAGGGGTGTGTGGGTTTTCTGTGTGTGTTTATGGTTTTTTTGTAGTAATTGTGTTTTTGTTTAATTTCTTTTCAGTTGTGTTATGTGTTATAGTTGTTTTCATTTTGTTTATTGGATGGTAATTAGGTATGATATCATTTGCATATTTGGTGGTGGGTGGTGCGTAAGGGGTTGCTAATTGTGGGAGGGTCTTGTGCTGTCATGGTGATGTGTTAGCTCATTTGCATATGAGGGTCGGGGAGACCTGGGGGAGTGGTTTATGTGGGGTGGGGGTTAGGTAGGAGGGGTTAACGAGTGGGTGGGGTTTGGCATTGAGCCAAGTAGCAAAAACCCATGTGGGGGTGGGCATTAGCGTAATTGGTTAATCAGATGGTAATTAGTGGCAATTAGGTTATTATTGGGGGTTTAATTGGTTTTTAATTAATGGCTTGTCAAGTGGTGTAATCAGTTAGTTGGTGGTTAATTAGGTCTTAATTAATGATTGTTAATTTGTTTCTCAGGGAGCTGTGTGCCAAGTGCCAAAAAAAACTGTTGGCATGAGATTTATGGTAACTGCTTAATTTGCTGCTAATTAGGGGTAATTAAGTAATTATTGGTTAAATGGATGTTAATTAATGAGTGTTTAATTGGTGCTAACTAGGTGGGGTTACCTGAGGGTCACTGTGGGGTCATCTTGAGTTCACTGTGGGGTTACAGGGATGACTGTGGGTCACCAGTGGGTCACTGTGGGGTCACTTAGGGTCACTGTGGCGTTTCCTGTGGGTAACTGTGGGGTCATTGGGATGGTCACTGTGTGGTCATTGGGAGGGGAGAAAAGGAAAGGGAAAGGAAAGGGAAAGGAGAAATTTCCAGAGAGCAAGGAAAGGAAGAAAGTTCCAGTGAGAAAGGAAAGAGGGAAAGTTCCAGAGAGAAAGGAAAGGAAGATATTTCCAGAGAGAAAGGGAGAAAGGGTGATATTTCCATAGAGAAAGGAGAGGGAGATATTTCCAGAGAGAAACTTCCATGTCCTGGCACCTTGGGTGTGGGAGGAATCTTCCTCCGGATGGAATTCTGCTCCCAAAGGGGCCATTTTTAAAGAGGTGTTTCTACGAACAAACAACAGCCATTTCCCCCAAGAAAGAAAGCCTGCAGCTTTGGTCTTGAAGGCGCTGGGGAAGGTGCATGAGTTGCACCTTCAAGTCCAAGGCTGTGGCCTTTCTTTCTTGGGGAAAAGGGCTGTGGTTCATTAGCAGAAATACTTTTTTAAAAATGGTGCTTTTGGGAGCAGAATTCCAGACGTGGGGAAATTCCCCCTACACCCAAAGTGAGAGGACATGGAGCTTTAGCTGTTTTAGGAGTGCCCAGGAAGCTGCATCAGTGGCACCTTCAAGCCCAAGGCTGCGGGCTTTCTTTCCTGGGGAAAAGGGCTGTTGTTTGTTGGCAGAAACATCTCTGCGTAAATCGCCCGGTTGGGAGCAGAACTACATAGGGAGGCCAGTTCCTCCAAAACTGAAAGTGCCAGGACATGGAGCTTTTGCTGCTTTCGGAGTGCTGGGGGAGCCGAATTAGTTGCACCTTCAAGCCCAAGGCTGAGGGCTTTCCTTCTTGGGGAAAAGTGCTGTTGCTCATTGGCAGAAATATCTTTTCAAAGATGGACCTTTGAGGAGCTGAATTCCATATGTGGGAAAATTCCTCTGAGACCCAAGATGCCAAGACATGGAGCTTTGGCTGCTTTTGGATTGCTGGTGAAGCCGTATCAGTGACATCTTCAAGCCCAAGGCTGCGGGCTTCCTTTCTTGGGGAAAAGGGCTGTTGTTTGTTGGCAGAAACACCTCTCTGAAAATGGCCGTTTTGGGAATAGAACTCCATAGGGAGGCCAGTTCCTCTGAGACCCAAAGTGCCAGGACATGGAGCTTTGGCTGCTTTTGGAGTGCTGGGGAAGCTGCATCAGTGGCACCTTCAAGCCCAAGGCTCTGGGCTTTCTTTCTTGGGGAAAAGGGATGATGTTTGTTAGTAGAAACACCTTTATAAAAATAGCCCCTTTGGAAGCATAATTCCATATGGAGGAAGATTCCTCCCACACCCTAGGTGCCAGGATATGGAGCTTTGGCTTCTTTTGGAGTGCTTGGGAACCTACATCAGTCGCACCTTCAAGGCCAAGAATGCGGACTTTCTTTCCTGGGGAAAAGGGCTGTTGTTCATTGGTACAAACACCTCTGCAAAAATGGTCCTTTCGGGAGCAAAATTCCACATGGAGGAAGATTCCTCCCACACCCAAGGTGCCAGGACATGGAGGTGTTGCCGCTTTTGTAGTGCTGGGGAAGTCGCATCTGTGGCACCTTCAAGCCCAAGGGTGCGGGCTTTCCTTCTTCTTCATACTTAGTTCATTGAGAGATGCAAGCTGCGTGTAGTATCGTTCCTCAGAAGAACCTGCTAATGCTAAAGTCTTATTTCCAACTTTCTCTATATCGTCAGAGCACTTTATTCACTCCACAGTGCAATGACAGTCCTCTTCCCTTCCTAGCCAGTAGGCTCCAGACCTACTGCAGTGTTGTGCACTGCCTTCTCAGTTGCCACGCACATCAAACACGCTCTCATGGCTCACTGAGGCTCAAGTGTTTCTCTCTCTCTCTCTCTTCTATGTAGAACATATAGCTGCCTTCTCAGATTTCAGGACATGGGAGGGGTATGATGGTAGCAAAACCTGAGACGAAAATGGCACAGCACATCTTCGAATAACTTTATATGGTAGGACATTTCCCTTTTGCAGAGGGCAGTAAGAAATTTTTGCCTTTGCAAACATTCTGCAAGTGTGACAGCATGGGAATGGGAAAAAGTGAGAAGTAGAAAACAAGCACTAGCCTACTGCCTTTCAAGCTCTTTGGCAGCTTGGTTCTGTCCTCATACTTAGTTCATTGAGACATGCAAGCTGCATGTAGTAAGTCCCTCAGAAGAACCTGCTAATGCTAAGGGCTTATTTGCAACATTCTCTATCACTTCTGAGAACTTTATTCACTCTAGAGATAGTAGAGTCCTCTTCCATTCCCAGCCAGTAAACTCCAGACCTACTGATGCACTGTGCACTTTCTTCACAGTTGCCACCCCCATCAAACTCGCTCTTTAGTCTCATTGAGTCTCAAGTGTTTGTTTCCCTCTCTCTTCTACTCAAAACATATTGCAGCCTATTCAAATTTTGGAACACGGGAGGGGTATGATGGTACCCAGAGTTAACACGAAAATGGCACAGCATGTCTTTGAATAAGTTTATATGGTAGCGCATTTCCCTTTTGCAGAGGGGAGTCAGAAACTTTTGCCTTTGCATACACGCTGCAAGCGTGACATCATGGGAATGGGAAAAGCAGCGAGGAGGAAAGTGCAAGGCACCAGCCTACTGCCTTTCAAGCTCTTTGCCAGCTTGGTTGTGTCCTCATACTTAGTTCATTAAGAGTAGCAACCTGTATTTAGTAACCCCATCAGTAAAACCTGATAAGTGACAGTCCTCTTCCCTTCCCAGCTAGTAGACTCCAGACCTGCAGTAGTGCTGTGGACTTCCTTCTCAGTTGCCAGCACCATCAAACACACTCTCAAGGCTCGCTGAGGCTCAAGTGCTTGTCTCCTTCTCTCTTTTCTACTCAAAACATATAGCAGACTACTCAAACCTAGGGACACGGGAGCGGTATGGTGGTAGCAAAAGCTGAGATGAAAATGGCACAGCACGTCTTCGAATAAGCTTCTATGGTAGCACATTTCCCTTTTGCAAAGGGCTGTCAGAACCTTTTGCCTTTGCAAACATGCTGCAAGTGTGACACCACGGGAATGGGAAAAGAAGGGAGAAGTAGAGAGCAAGGCACTAGCCTACTGCCTTTCAAGCTAACCCTAACGCTAAGCCCTAACCCTGACGTGTTTCCTAAGCCGTACCTTAATCCATATCCTAATCCTAACCCTTAGAACGCCAATGAGTGTGTCATGTGATCCTAATTTGATGTGTAGCACTGGTTTTGTAACCCTAATTTTCTTTGTGGAGTGGTGTTTGGAAGTGTAATTTGTCTTGGTGGAGTTGCACCCACTTAACTGCCAGGTGTGGTCCTAGTTGCCTTGCTTGTGGGTAATTAGGGTTAGAGGTGTGGCTGTGGGTCAGTGTTTAGCGTTCTATTTTGTGGTCAGGTGTTGTATTTTAGTGTTAGGGTGGAGCTTATTTAGGGTTTGGCATGTGGGTGTGGTGTGTTGGTTAGGGTTAGGTTTGGCATTCTATTTTAGCATTGGGGTAGGGATCAGGGGTGGGGCTAATTAGGTGGAGGGCTTAGGGTGTGGGTCTTTTTTTTGTACAGTTAGATTAGCCAGTTGGGTGGGGGCAATATTAGAGTTATGGGGTTTTTTTTCCTTTTACAGTTAGGAAAGGAATTGGGCATGGTGTCGGGTTTATTTTTATGTTTTTTTAGGGTTTATGGGTGTGGTTTTAGTCGATATTTTAGTGCATTTTTTTATTATGAAAGNGTTACTGTTGGGTCACGGGAATCACTGTGGGGTCACTGGGGGCTCACTGTGGAGTCACTGTAGGGTCACTGTGGGGACTGTATGTCACCTAGGGGTCACTGTGGGTCCCCTCGGCATCACTGTGATGTCACTGTGGGGTCACTGCATGGTCACTGCGCGGTCAGTGTGGAGTCTCTGTGGTTTCCTTAGGGTCACCTGGGTGTCTACTGTGGGATCACCTGGGGTCACTTTGTTGTCACCCGGGGTGACTGTAGAGTCACCTAGGTGTCACTGTGGGGCCACCTGGTGGTCACTGTGGGGTTATTGGGGGGGGTTACTCTGGGGTCACGGGGATCAATGTGGGTCACCTGAGGGTCACTGTGGGGTCACCTGGCAGTCACTGTTGGGTCATTGGGGTTACTATGGAGTCACTAGGCATCAATTAGGGGTCACAGTGGGGTCATGGGTTCATTGTAGGGTCACTGTGGATCACTTGTGGGGAAGGGAGAGCTGGTTTGAGGCCAACCATGGGGCAGCCCTGGAATGTGTGGGACTGGGGTCACCTGGGGTCAGTTTGAGGTCACATGGGGTCATTGTGAGGTCACAGGGATGACTGTGGGTGACCTGGGGGTCACTGTGGGGTCACCTGGGGTCACTGTGGGTCCCCTGGGCATCACTATGAAGTCACTGTGGGGTCACTGCACCGTCAGTGTGGGGTCTCCATGGGTCACCTAGGGGTCGCTGTGGGGTCACCGTGGCATCACTGTGGGGTAACTGAGGGGTCACTTGGGATCATTGTGCAGTTACCTATGGGTCACTGTGGGGTCATTGGGGAGGTCACTGTGGGATCACCTGGAGGTCACTGTGGGGTCACCTGAGGTTCACTGTGGGGTCACCTGGGGTCAGATTGGTGTCACCTAGGGTCACTGTGGCATCACCTGGAGATCACTGTGGGTCACCTGGGGGTCACTATTGGGTCACCTGAGGTCACTGTGTGATCAAACTGGTCATCACAGTGGGGTAATGGGGTCACTGTAGAGTCACTGTGAATGACTTGTGGGGCAGGGAGAGCTGGTTCGAGGACAACCGTGGGGCAGCCCTGGAATGTGTCAGGCTGGGGTCACCTGGGGGCACGGCAGTGTTACATGGCGTCACTTGGAGTCACGTGGGAGTTCACAGTGGGGTCAACTGGGGGTCACTGTCGGGTTACATGGTGTCACTTGGAGTCACCTGGGTGTCACTGTCGGGTCATTGGAGGGTTGCTTTAGATCACCTGAGGGTCACTGTGAGGTCACGAGAGGGTCACCGTGGAGGTCACCTGTGGTCACTGTGGAATCACTTTGGGGTCATTGGGGTGACCGTGCGGACACTGGGTGTCACCTGGGAGTCACTGTGTGGTCACTGTGAGGCCATTTTGGGGTCATCTGAGATCACTTTGTGGTCACATGAGGGTCACTGTGGGGTCCCAGGGATCACTGTGTGTAACCTAGGGACACTTTGGGCTCACCTGGGGTGTCACTGTGGGGTCATTGGGGTGACACTTGGGTGTCACCTGGGATCACTGTGGGGTCACCTGCGGTCATGGTGGGGTCATTGGGGAAACTGTGGGGTCACTTGGGGTTACCTGAGGACACTTTGGGTCATGGGGTCACTGTAGGGTCACTGGGGGTCACTTGTGGGGCAGGGACAACTGCCAACTGTGGAGCACCACTGGAATGTGTGGGGCTGGGGTCACCTGGGGTCACTGTAGGGTCACCTGGGGGTGTCTGTGGAGTCACATGGTGTCATTGTGGTGTCACTGTGGAGTCACCTGGAGCTCTCTGTGTGGTCACCTGGGCATCGCTGTGACGTAACCGGGGAACACATTGGGGTCATTGGGGTCACTATGGAGTCATGTGTGGTCATTTTGGGGTCATTGGGGTCACTGTGGAGTCACTGAGGGCACCTTGGAGTCACTGTGGTGTCACAGGGATTTCTGTGGGTCACCTGGGGGTCACTGTGGGTCACCTGGGCATCATTATGGGGTCACTGTGCAGTCACCTTGGGGAAAAGGTCTGTTGCTCACTGGCAGGAGCACCCCTCCAAGATGGCTCCTTGGGGAGCAGAATTGCGTACGGATGAAGATTCCTCCCACACCCAAAGTGCCAGGACATGGAGCTTGGGCTGCTTTTAGAGTGCTGAGGAAGTCACATCTTTGGCACCTTCAAGCCCAAGGCTGCGGGCTTGCTTTCTTGGGGAAAAGGGCTGACGTTGGCTGGCAGAAGCACCCCTCCAAAATGGCCCTGTTGGGAGCATAATTCCATACGGATGAAGATTCCTCTGAGAATCAAGGAGCCAGGAGCTGGAGTTTTTGCTGCTTTCGGAGTGCTGCGGAATGTGCATCTTGGGCACCTTGAAGACCAAGGCTGCAGACTTTCTTTCTGGAGGAAATGGGCTGCCATTCGCTCGCAGAAGCACCCCTCTGAAATGGCCCTCTTGGGAGCAGAATTCCATGCAAAGGAAGATTCCTCCCACACCCAAGTTGCCAGGACATGGAGTTTTTTCTGAAAGCTTTTTCTGCTTTCAGAGTGATGGGGAAGCTGCATCTTTGGCCTCTTCAAGCCAACGCTGTGGGCTTGCTTTCTTGGGGTAAAGGGCTGTTTTTTGTTGGCAGAAACACCTCTCTGAAATGGCCATTTTGGGATCAGAATTCCGTATGCAGGAAGATTCCTCCCAGACCCAATGTGCCAGGAGATGGCGGTGTTGCTGCTTTCTGAGTCCTGGGGAATCTGCATCTTTGGCCCCTTCAAGCCCGAGGCTGTCAGCTTTCTTTCTTGGGGAAAAGGGCTGTTGTTTTCTCACAGAACCACCCCTCCAAAATGGCCCTTTGTCGAGCATAATTGCATATGGATGAAGATTCCTCTGAGACTCAAGGAGCCAGGAGATGGAGTTTCTGCTGTTTTTGGAGTGCTGCAGAAGGTGCATCTTGGGTGCCTTGAAGCCCAAGACTGGGGGTTTGCTTTCTTGGGGAAAAGGGCTGTTTTTTGTTGACAGAAACACCTCTCTGAAATGGGCTTTTTGGGAGCAGAATTCCATATGCAGGAAAATTCCTCCCAGACCCGAGGTGCCAGGACATGGAGTTTTTACTGCCTTCTGAGTGCTGTGGAAGCCACATCAGTGGCCCCTTCAAGCCCCAGGCTGCGGGCTTTCTTTCTTGGGGAAAAGGGCTGTCGTTCGCTGGCAGAATCATTCTCCAAAATGGACGTCTTTGGAGCATAATTAATGTAAAGGAAGATTCCTCCCAGACCCAAGGTGCCAGGAGATGGAGCTTTTGCTGCTTTCAGATTGCTGGGGAAGCTGCATCTTGGGCGCCTTGAGGCCCATGGCTGCGGACTTGCTTTCTTGGGGAAATGGGCTGTCATTGGCTGGTAGAAGCACCCCTCCAAAATGACCTTTTGGGGAGCAGAATTGTGCATGAAGATTCCTCCCCCATCCAATATGCTAGGACATGAAAAAGATGTTCTTCACCCAGAGGATGTTTGGGCATTGGAACGTGCTCCCCAGGGAAGTGGACACAGCACCAAGCCTGACAGAGTTAAAAAAAGATTTGGATGATACTCTGAGGCATATGGTGTTATTCTTGGGGATAGTCCTGTGCAGAACTATGGGTTGGACTTGATGATCCTTGTGAGTCCGTTCCAACTCAGCATATTCTGTGATCACTGATAGAGCCCTTGAAATCCAGCATGGCATTTCAGCAAGGGAAGCAGCAAAGACATGTATGGTCCTGCAGTCAGGAGTCCCCAAGGGCTGTATGCTGCAGCAGGAAAGGCACTGAGGCAAAGCTGGCTTGAAAGGATAGTCACAAGTCCCCCATGTTCATGTTTTAAAAAAAGGCACTTCCTGCCTCTTTATTATCTACATCAGTGAGTAAACTCACAAGGGCAAGTCAGTTTGAAGTATTTAGCTGACAGCTGTGGAAGCAACTTCCAAAACAGACAGTGTAAAAAAGGGATTAAACTGGTCTTAGAGAAAGTGGGGGGCTGTTGTGCAAAATGTAACTGTCCTGGTTATAGAAGCCAGGATCAGTTTGCCTCTGTGTGGGTGCGTATTCTAAACCCTCTATGTCACCTTTCTCATGAACTGCTCACAATGGCCCATTTGCTGCAGCTGCCTAAGACACACCCAACCCCTGAGGCTACAAGCTCGGTGTTTAGGAACTTCTGTGGGATAAGGAAGTTTTCCTGCCTTCACATCCACCTGAGGGGCCATCAGGGATGCCAATAACATGCCATTGTTTACCTCACAGAGTAAATCACCCATTGTGAAACTCTCCACCCTGGGGAAGGGACTGGGCGTTCCCATCTGAGCCCAAGAAGAGATAAGCTTGGTGTTTTAGGACTGGGGCTCTCTTGTCAGATCCGGAGGAGGACCAGAGCTTCAACTGGACTGAGAGTGCCACCATCATTTTCACCAGCAGGTTTCTTCCTTTCTTTTTACTTTGAACTCAGGGGGACCACATGGTGCTCAGCACAGGGGTTGGTTAGCTCCATTCTGCTTGTGCCCCACTGTGCTGAGCTGCACACCTGTTTTTGTGGGTTAAACAGATTCTCCTTCAGTGTATTTTGTGATCTTTTTTTAAATTAAATTGTTATTCTGACTTGCAATCCCTTTCTCAGTTGGATTCATTTCTCCTGCCGGTTTAACTCTAAACCACAGTAACTGACATCCTCCTTAGTATTTCTGCTGTAGAAAACAGTTGGAAGTGGAGAAAAAGACTGAGTGAACTGAGGTGTTGACAAGCTTAACTGCAGCATGGAGGTTGGGCAGGGCTGCAGGCAGGGGTCTGGTTCTCAGTGGCAGCTTGGAACAACCATTGCAATGTGACAGGGATGCCCCTGTGTTATGCTATGGGAGAACACCTGCAGGAGAGGTGTGTGATGCAGAGCTGTAGGGTAACCTCCACCCCTGTTTTTAATGAGTTATGGTGGTTTGACTTTGGGTCTTCCTGGGAGATGGATCACATGGTTTGCTGCATCCAAGTGAAGTATTCCATCCTATTTTATGTCACCTTAGATATAAGATGGGATAGATGGAAGTTTTGGGTCAGTCCTTCTATGGTGGTGAAGGGCATTGGTAATGAACCTGCTATCTCATTAGAGAGAGCTGCATGTCTCTTTTTGGGAAGTAGACTTTGTTTATTTGTTCTGTGTGTGCATATAGGAATACTAAGTTTCCTTTTCTTCTCTCTCTCTCTATATTTGTATATAAATTCATACTGCTTCAGTGGTGTTAGAACTCACTTTTCATCTGGTGTGTTTCTCCCCACTTTTCTCCCTGCAGCTGGGAGGGAGGGGGAAGCTTTTGTTTTGGGGCTTCTAGACATCCTATATAAAATCCTGGTTCCAGTAATTAAAGGCTTTTTATCACCTGACCTCAGAGGATACAGGTATGTGGTCTGTTAGCCATGGGTAAATGGCCACAATAGTTCAACAGAAAAAGGCACTGAACAACCTGATAACAGCTTTCAAGTGCACCTGGCCTAAAGATGGCAGTTTGGATCCTCTCTGGAGGCATTCTGAGCCTATAGGTTTTAAAGGTGTTACTAAAAGCTGATGTTACACACAGATTCTGCTTAACAACGTTACAAAAACAAAAACACGAAAAAGAAAAGAATTGCAGAGGATCATCAGGAAGACCTTGAGAATAAGAAACTTATTTTATTGGCACTTAAAAATTCTTGGCTTGCTTTTCCTAGCAAAAATCTTGGAACAAGAATACAAAAAAAAAAAAGAAATGCAATAAATAACAAGAGTTAAAACTGGAAATGAGAAGTTGTACAGAACAGAAATAAAAACCCAGAGTAGCACTTTTTTAACAGAAGAGTAGATGTAGGGAATCAAATTGTGCCAGGAAGCTCAGGAACTATGTAAGAGCTGGAAGTCCCACACTCATGTCACTTGGGTGTCAGGGATTAAATATATATCCTGCTTATAGCAGCAGCTCTGAACTGCCAATTTACTGAAACCTCCTTCTCTAGAATGTCTGCTGGCTGCTGAGAAAACAATTTCTTCTTTCACCTTAATAAAAAATGTAGCTTCTCCAGAGAGATTTGCATCTGGAGCACCAGTGTCTCAGCATAACTAACAAACCTCCAGTATATATGGGGAAATGGAAACCAGTGAAACCTACTCCTTCGACAAAGGAAGGGTACCCCTCTCTGCAGGAAGGTGTCCAGGGACAGAAGAATGCTCCTTACCATCATATACTGTGGGATGTTGGGCCCAGATTCTGAATGAAAGCAGTCAGTCTCACTGTGCTGTGACAAGCACCTGGAATTCAGGTAATGAGCAAAAGCCTTCCGACTCTCCTGCAGTGTGTAGAACTCAGGAATTCTTCATGACTATAAACAATTAGTGCTAAAGATTCTCTGTGCAACAGACGTTTAATTTGAAAGGATTTTTACAACACATCTATTACACATCCAGATGTCAAGTGAACCCCAAAGGTCCAATCCACCTGATCTCCCTGATGGTGGGCATCTCTTGCTCACGTCATGTTCCTCCAACTTCCTGGCTGGTAAGGGACTCGTTTCCCAGCATGAGTCCAGAGGCACCTTGCTCTACCAGGCCTCAGAAGCTGCTGGCCAGCTGGCAAACTCAGACCCTTGGCCACAGGTGGCCTGCCAGGAGCTAGCTGCAGCCAGAAGGCAAAGGACAGGTGTTTTCCTTGCTGCTGGCACCAGGCCAGATGCCACTCAGTGGTGTAGGGCTCTAACGGTTTCAAATTCCAGCACTTTAATAATTAAATTACCCAGAAGTGCAAGGTGATCAAAGCAATACAAACCTGAAGGGGTGACAACAAGAGGTCACTTTATTGTCAGGTGGTTGAATTCTTCTGATGTTGCAACTATGTCTCCAGGAAACAGCAGCAGCAGTGTATCATGAAGTGTCCGCAAGCAGAGAATCCAAACTCCAGTGTTCTCCCTTTGATGCTCACAGTCCACTGGTGGCCATCCTCTCTTAGAAAAGATCCTCAGTCTCTTGGCAGTTACCATGGTGGCAGTCCCACCTGCTTACTGTGACCTGCTGTTCAGAAACCTTACTGCACCTGATGTTCTTACTGCATCGATCCCCCTGATCCAGTGAGGTTCAAGCCCATCCACTCATGCTCATACAGGGACATCTCCTTCCTACAGCTCAAATTCATCAATCTCTAGCCCAAGTTGAGTATCTTCCACATCTAAGTCCTGACCTTCTCTGCCAGAACTTAAGGTTTATTTTTTAACTGCTGACAAATTCTTACTGGAAACAACCTGCTGGGCAGGGTGCTCTGGACTCTCAGGTTTAGCTTATGGATATAACCCAGATGTAATAAGGGTATTCACACTTTTACATCACTAAAAATATGCAGCAACTCACTCACTGCATCAGGCACAGCCCCCATTTCTTTTAAAAATAAATATTTATAAACAAAACAAAGAAATTCAGAGACCTACAATGTTAAAAATTTTCCTGCCAACAGCACAAGCGTTTTTCATGTACAGTCATAGGAACAAGTTGTACACCAACACAAGCATTGTTTAAAAACCCTCTTTCCTCATCACCTGCCCCAGGCCACCCCTGCAGGAATCACATCTCCCATTGCAGCAGCCAGCTCCTCTGTACTTCTCCAGGACTTATACTGGGGTTGCTCAGTCTCCTTTCATGATCAAGTCCTCGATGTATGCATCCAGTTCATCGTCTGTATTAATATCAATGTCCTGAAACAAAAAATGAGTGAGAAGTGAATCTTGAAGAACAGTGCAAGAATGAAGAAGACAGAGCAGCTCAGCATCCTCATCAACATGTGGTCTGCTCAGCCTCTATGTCCCAACCTCCAGCAGCCTCCAGCTGTCGACAGCTGTGGTGAGAGCATTCCCAGCTTTCCCTGACAGTTCCTAACAGATAACATACAGAGACTCGTCAGCACCTGATGAACAAACAATTCATTCAAGTGATGGATTTACTGTGCTGATCTGGGTGAACTTAGGTTGGGTTCAGATTTTTAGCTTTAACAGATTTTCCTGACAGGGAACAACTGCTTTCAGTAGCTTCTCCACTGGTTGATCCTAATTTTATTTAAGTAGGTTTTTTAGTAGTTTATTTATTTAAAGGTTTTATTTAAATATATATTTGCTAATTTAATTCAATATTTAATAGTATAATTAATAAATCAGTTTCACCACAAGATTTTTTAGTATTATTTATTTAAAGGTTTGTATTTCTGTAAATGTTCAGAATCTGCCCAAGTATGGGGCAAAAATTCCCTGCAGACTACTGCCTATGCATGGGGAAATTCTCCTGCAGCATAAAGCAGAGAACAGACAGAACCTGTGCAGTACCTACATGCCATAAGAAATCATCCCATGAAAATTAATACTCAAGGGGACCCCCCAGGGCCTGGATCCCTAGGGTGGGCAGGGACAGCTGTGCACTCGTCTGCTTCTGATGAACTGAGTCCAAGTTGCTTCTGACCGAGGAAGAACTGCAGCCAAGTAAGACGCTACACTGAAACACCTGAAATGCCCAGAGGGGCTACGCCAGGTGGCTACTCTGAAGCAGCTCAGGGTTTGCCTCTCATCCTTACCCACCTCTTGCACTTTCTGCAGAAGGGCCATGATGTTAGTCCTTAGTTTCTGCAGTTTCTCCTCTGTTTCCCTTAGCTTCCTCTCCGAGTTCTGGAGGTTTTCCTCACAGGCTTTGGCCCGGGCATCAGCACGTGTCTGATATGAATTGCACAGGTTCTGCAGACCCACCTCATACTGCTTAAAATATTCTTTCTGTAGCAGACAAAACACAACAGATAACATGTTAAGAGAAAGCACAGAGCATCACAAAAACCAACAGCACTCACAGAGTTTTAGAAGAACCAAACTAGTGGCCCCTGTGACCTCCCCACAGTAGCCTCTGCACATTCTGCCCATGCTCACATTTACATCTGAATTTCCAACTGTAGTCAGCACAAAACTCACATGGGTTTCCACATTATTCCAATACCAGGACAGCCCCCAAAACTGCTTGAAATTAGATTAAGGGTGCAACATGTTTAAAAAAGCCTGATTTCACTGGTATGCTGCAGCAAGATCTGATAGCCCCAGTACACTGTGAGTATTCTTGGTACAGATCACCCAGAAAACACAGCCTGTCACTGTAGGAACAACTGCATTCGCCAAACACCCCAGACAAGACCAAGGTGTCCTGTGGAAACAGTGGGAGGGGTAACTCCAGCAGATGGCCTGAGTTAACAAAGAGGAGGAGACAAGAGACTGCCATTCAGTGTGAGCATGGAAGTACCAAACAGCAATGACTTAAGCCATCTGTTCATCTGCAGGTGGCTTTTGTCATGTAAGGGTGCCTCCTGGAAAGGTTACATTTGGTGGTATGTCAGAGAAGGGAAAAGTCAGAAAGGCCAGCTCCCTTGCTCTGCATTCCAGCCAGCACTGGACTTCCCAGTACCATCTCACAGCCACTGGTGGAAGCTCAGCCCCACCTGTTCTGTCCTCAGAGGCCACCCAAAAGTCTTAAGATGTGAGGCTGACTTGCAGTCAGCCAGCCTGCTCACCTGGGAAATGTTCTCTGCCATTTTCAAGATTGCCTCCATGTAAGTTATACGGCTGGTAGCAAAAACAACAGATATGTCTATATCCTGCTTCTACAAACTTTTAATCTGGCCTCTCTTTTTTAAAGTTTAACAGTGATGGATAAGAATCTCAGAAAGTAGCAAGCAACAGTGTTCCCACACAGATGTACAGCAACTAAAAAAATCCTCAGACAACTGTCACAACACTCAGGGGCATCTCTCAGAGCTCTCATTCTCTTCCTCAGCTATGTCAGTCTGCTGAGGATCCAAATCATCTTTTCAAGAATATGTTCTTCCATCAACAGGATACACATTTGCCATAAGAATGGAATATGTGTGGGAAATCCCACAAACTTACTTCTCTAGAAGTACTGAACTTACCAAGGGAAATGCCAAGAGCCCTTCTGAGCTCATGGAACTCAGCTCATTCTTGGAGATTGGAAAATTTGGAGGCAAGAAGTACCGCAAACAATTCCTGTGCAGGAAAGAAAAACATAAAGCCAGAACTGGGAGTTTAACAGGCTGAAGCATCAGACTGCAGAGCTCCAAAGGGCCTGCAGTGAACCCACCGAAGGATCTGGACTAGAAGGTCAACTGTTTCTTGGCTGCTGCTGGGACCAGTGGTGTCCGGCTCGATTCTGATGCAGTCTGAGGTAGAAGGTTCAGCCACAACCACCTCCTCTTCCTGCTGGGTGTCTGGAGCCTGGTACTCAGGAGAGGGAGGCTTCATTAGCCTCACATCCTCACTGCCCTTCTCTACCCTGAGAAAAAGTATTAAGGGAATGTCAGGATTCTTCCTACACAGGGCATACCTGAAACACTGTGAACAGTTTCATCAGAACCTGTACCTGAGTGTCACTCAGACCTCTACACACTGATGGAGTCTGTCATGCCCATTCGCTATGAAGCCACTTGGATAGTCCTGTACTCTGACATGCTCCCTGACATGAGAGCAGCATATTTGTCTTCAGAATCTACGACAGTAAAACAGGCCCTTCCTCCCAAACGCAGAAGAAGCCTCCAAAATCCAGTAGCTCGATAGTTACCAGCGATCCCGTGGCGTGGTGTCTGTAGGGACATAATCAAACTTCACCTTCCACCGGATCGCATTTCTGCCCCTTTCCACAGCTGTGACACGGCCTGTGAACCACTCCTTGTTTACACGCACCTCCACATGCAGCCCCTTATCTGAAAGGAGGAAGCAAAGGTGTTTGCAAACATTCAGGTGCTGGAAAGCACATTCTGCAGGAGCTCTTGAGATTCAGACAGCTCAGTGGGGAGCACACCTGAACCTATGGCAACACTATCAAACAGTATGGACACTATCAAAACACAACAGGCACTCAGCTCAGCTCTTGCTGAGAAACATCAAGATGCACGAAAATCATAGAACAACAGAATCATAGAATTAATCAGGTTGAAAAAGACCTCTGAGATCATCAAGTCCAACCTTTGATTCAAACATTGTGCTTTACTAGATCATGACACTAAGTGCCACATCCAGTCTTGCCTTAAAAACCTCCAGGGACGATGAATCCACCACCTCCCTGGGCAGCCTATTCCAATTCTTGATCACTCTCTCTGTAAAAAATTGCTTCCTCATATCCAACCTGAATCTCCCCTGGCACAGCTTAAGCCTGTGCCCTCTTGTCCTATTGCTGGTTGCCTGGGAGAAGAGACCAACCCCCACCTGGCTACAACCTCCTTTCAGGGATTTGTAGAGAAGTGATGAAGTCGTCCCTGAGCCTCCTCCAGGCTGAACAACCTCAGCCACCTTAGTCTCTTCTCACAGGACATGTTCTCCAGTCCCTTCACCAGCCTCATTGCCNGCTTCCTCATATCCAACCTGAATCTCCCCTGGCACAGCTTAAGCCTGTGCCCTCTTGTCCTATTGCTGGTTGCCTGGGAGAAGAGACCAACCCCCACCTGGCTACAACCTCCTTTCAGGGATTTGTAGAGAAGTGATGAAGTCGTCCCTGAGCCTCCTCCAGGCTGAACAACCTCAGCCACCTTAGTCTCTTCTCACAGGACATGTTCTCCAGTCCCTTCACCAGCCTCATTGCCCTTCTCTGGACCTTCTTCCTGAACTGAGGGACCCAGAACTGGACACAGCACTCGAGGTGCAGCCTCACCAGTCCTTCTGCCTGGAAATGCCAACTCATGCCTGGTCCCACACTTTGGCCGTAACAACCCCATGGAGCACTACAGGCTGGGGACAGAGTGGCTCGAGAGCAGCCAAGCAGAGAAGGACCTGGGAGTTCTGATTGACAGGAAGCTGAACATGAGTCAGCAGGGTGTGCAGGTGGCCAAGAAGATCAGTGGCATCCTGGCCTGTATCAGGAATAGTGTGACCAGCAGGACCAGAGAAGCAATCCTTTCCCTGTACTCAGCACTGTACTCTGAGCTGTTTCACATGGGCTTTCCAGGCTCATGAAGGCCTCTAGGACAATTTGCCCCACGTCCCTGGTTTCCACACGGCTCTTTGGAAGCATGCTGAAGAGATGACCTTCTCCAGCAGAAGGTGCAGTACCATAATGGCTATTACCTTTCCTGGGGTGTCCCAGCCCTCCTTCTCTCACAGCAGCACAGCAGGTACAGATACAGTCCTGAGCATTTCCCAGATGCAGTTTCATGATCTGCCCAGGAAGGCTGAGCATGTCACAGTTACACCCCACAAGTCCAGTCCCATATGTCAGTGTGATTCAGCCCTTAATCACAGACCCTCCCATGCCACAATCACCTCTAGTCTAATAAAGAGTTCCCAGCCAAAATGTTTCATGTAAGTTAAGGGTCATCTCTGGACTTGGGACTAAAATTTACACTATTTCTTACTTTAAAAATTCATTAGTGAAATCGTATGTTTTAAATGATGAGTCTACTTCTGCAAATTCTTTTCTATGTCAGATACTGGCAGCAGCCCAATAGCTCATTTCTCACCTTTCTGAGCTTTCTTCGGTTCCACCAGCTCTTCCTCTCCAGCACTGTCTGTGAGCTGGGAGCAAAGTGATCACATTAGCTGCCTCCTACCAAGATTATAAATACCTGACAAATACATTCTGCTGGGGAAACCAGCATACACCCTCACCTCCACCACCACCTCATTGGAATCCCTCTCTTCTTTCACTGCCACAAATTTTCCTCGTTTTGTCCTCTCCTTTTTGTGCTCCCCCTCCTCCTCAGACCCATCTTCTGGGATGTTCAAGGTCCTCTTCCGAGTGCTGGAGGCCTGTAGGAAGTAAACAAGATGTAGCTGTTAATTTCAGCCTGCTACCAATCAAAAAATCTTCAGTCAAGTTTAAAAATAAAAAAAGCCTAACATCCAGTATTTAATTTGTAAATTAATTAGCCTTTCTGGAGGGTTTCAGAGGTGCTACATTATCATACAAACGCTCAGCCCACCACTTCACACTCTTTTTTTTTTCTGGAGAAACAATCTGGTCTAACAGGAAAGAGATGAAACAAGCCTTCTTGAGAGGTGTAAATGGCACCTTAACCCAAAAGGAAAAGTTCTCTTATCTTGTGCAGGACCCACAGTGCACATCCCAAGGGATAGAGACAGGCTGAGCAGGATGGTGGGTGGGGAGATGAGTGCTTTCATTCTGTTGAGTCTCACCTGTGAGCATTTGCCAGAGGCAGATTTCTTTGCTGCTGGCACTTTGGCAACTTTTGGACTGGGTGCCTCGCGTGGGATTTTAGGGCTGTGCAGGCCAGCAGAAAGGGACTTCGTGGCTGTACCTGGTTTAGCAAGAGTTTTTAAAGTGCTGTTAGGTTTCCCAGCTGTCACAGTGTTCTGCTGTCTGGAAGTATTGGCCTGCTCTGTAAAGAGCACGCTGGCCAGCTTGGAAGAACTGGTATTTGGGCGATCTGAGGAGCTATTTTTCAGAAAATTGCTGGACTTGGGAGGAGGTGAAGATCCTGGTGGTCTGCTGGGAGCGTTCTTGATTACATCAGGCAAAGGAGGAGATCGTGGGCGCTGAAGTCGGGTGTGCTGAAACAAATGTGGGTACAGAGAGAGGATGTGTGGCAGAGTGAGGAACTGCTGTTCAGAGCAGCTAAGGAAGCACAAAAGAGCAAAAGCCTACAGCAGTATGCCATTTACCTCTCCCAAAGGTCGTGCAGTTACTTCCAAAGGCAGTTTCTTTAGGTCAGCTTGTGATCGAATTGGAGTGGTTTTCTATTAAAAAAAAGAAGTCAGAAAAATCTGGAAGGTCATTTTTACAAGATGTCAGGGGGTGCCTGAACCCAGCCCAACAGTTTTACAGGTTAAAAACAATTATAAGAAAGTGTGTTCTGTGTCGTTCACAAGACATCCTTTCACACATCACTCCCATTTTTTCCAACAGAAAATGAAATTCAAACTTAGATGCTTGCTTCTTTGTTATTAGAACAAACCCCACTCCATGAAGGAGCACAAATGGCATCAGATTCAACAGCACCCCTTTGGGCTAGGAGGTCCCTCAAACCTGCTCTGCTTAACTGAAGACATCCAGACTCACCTGCAGTGCTTCCAGCTTTTCCTGCTGCTGGCGGATTTTCTCTGTCAGTTGTTTCTGCTTTTTCTCATGTGATCTTGAATCTTTTTTCAGAGTTCCCAGTGGTACCTTCTGCTTCTGCTCTGCAGCTTCACACCTGGCATGTAGGGAAGGCAAGACAACCTTAGCAAGGATGGCAGAACTTGTGCCATTCTCACACAGGACTGCCCCAACATCCCATCCCAAATGCAGCAGGAAAACCATTTTCAGTGGCCACAATCTCAAAAGCAGTGATTTTCTTTTTTGAAAACAGGTATGATTTAAGGATCAAAAGCAAGGCTGTTAATAAAAATGCATTTATGCTGGGAATGACCAGTTCAGAGATCAGGAGCAGCTGTGACTGGATTCTGTACTGTGTCTGTACTCCAGACTTTTTCAGTAATTATCCTTCCTAGCAGCTTATGTCTTCAGATCAGTTCCTATTTTTACAGACTTCCTTTCCCTTCAGAAAGGAAAGCACAGTACTAGTAATCCATGACTAAGACGTCATTCCCACAAACTTTCCAGCAGCAGATGCCCTCCAGCTTGGCACCCCAGACCACACAGTTTCCTCTGCAATATCCTGTAGCTATTTGCTTTTCCTATTCTGTTCAAGTCTATGCTCAAGTGAGTACTGAGTATCCTACTCCCCCAGGTCCTCTCCATTGCAGAAACCTGGAAGAGTCCTAGAGAGAGGAGGAAAATACAGGTAGGAAATACTCTCTCAAGTGAACTGGCATCACTTTCAAAATGCCAACTGAGCAGCTGTCCATCAGGAGCACTGCCAGAGGAGGAGGAGAGAGGAGCTGAGGGGTGTCCAGGCTCATCACCTGTCATCAAATGGAGTCATGGGCAGACACACCAGGATCAGCATTGCTGGAGCAAGGTCACGCAGTGATGGTTTGAGCCAGGAAAGCAGCAGAACTGAGATGGCCCATGTACACAAAAGATCCAGCAGATGCTGCACTGTGTGTGAGTAAAGACATCAACCTGCAGGTGTGAATCTTACCGGTAATGGGAGGATCTTGCTCTTGCTTGAAATCACTCAGAACTCCCAAGAAGCTGGAGATGATTTCATCAAGATTTCTGACCCTGAATCTGCCAGCTGATGCCATATCACTCAAGTCTGCCAGACACACACTCTGATCAGCTTAAGGAACAGAGGCACGTCCTGGTTATAGTAGCCAGTATCAGTTTGTCACTGTGCGGGTGTGTATTCTAAAACCTCTATGTCATTTTTCTCATGAACTGCTCACAATAGCCCATTTGCAGCAGCTGCCCACAGCACACCCAACCCCTCAAGCTACAAGCTGGGTGTTCAGGAACTCCTGTGAGATAAGGAAGTTTTCCTGTCACCACATCCATGACTCAGATGTGGTAACTCCCCTCCAGGAAGCCATTAGTCCCTTCACACCCACCTGAGGGGCCATGTCTGCTAATAGGCCATCAGGGATGCCAAAAATATGCCATTGTTCACCTCACAGAGTAAATCACCCATTGTGAAACTCCCCACCCTGGGGAAGGGACTGGGCATTCCCATCTGAGCCCAAGCATAGATAAGCTTGCAGTTTTGGGACTGGGATCTCTCATCAGGTCCAGAGGAGGAGCAGAGTCTTCACTGGACTGAGACTGCCACCGAACTGCAACCATCATTTTCACCAGCAGGTTTCTTCCTTTCTTTTTACTTTGAACTCAGGGGGGCCACATGGTGTTCAGCACTGGTGTTGGTGAGCTCCATTCTGCTTGTTCCCCACTGTGCTGGGCCGCACATCTGTTTTTGTGGGTCAAACAGATTCTCCTTCTGTATCAGTGTATTTTGTGATTTTTTTTTATTAAATTGTTATTCTGACTTGCAATCCCTTTCTGAGTTGGATTCATTTCTCCTGCCGGTTTAACTCTAAACCTGCATATATTTTGGCGCCCAACATGGGCTTCAAAAGGAAAGTCAGAATAACAATTTCACTTTAAGCATTTGTGCTTTTGGGTCAAGGAACCTCTGATCATCATGTTAAGCAATGTATTTACATGGGTGTTGTACCTAAGCCTGTTCCTATTTCCACAAATAGGGAACCATTTGCCTCACATGATGCTCTCTTTAATACCAGGGAGAGATATAAAGATTGCTTTGTTCATATACTATGTTTATATTGTCATGCTGTCAGAAGTAGCAACTTTCATTTTTAACATATATTCGGTCTGGTTTGCCTGTCCCAGTTTGGGCTGCTACCTCTGAGGACTCAATAGAAGTAGCACCCAGTCACACACCCAGAAGAGAATAGTTTTTTCCAGCTTTTCACCTCCTTCTCCCCCTTCAGACCTGCTACAACAGTTTTTGAAAACACTGCGTTTCCTTTAGATGCTAAAGACAGCATAATGTTATTGTTAATATTGCTGTGTTTCATGTGTACTCTCTATACTACATTTAGAGTCAGAACAGGGCCTTCTAGGGAAGGTGTCTGGAGGGTGTCTGCCTTGGGAGTGGATAATGTTGAGTGGCGTGGGAAGTGGGAGGACATGGGTCAGTATTTGGAGAACTTCTCTCCTCAAATGATCTGGAAATTCACCCCTGAACAATTGGAGGATCCTGTTAGAGTAGTAAGCAATGTGAAAGGAAAATGCTCTGGCAGCTCCAGAGATGGGCAGCTCACAGCAACATGTTGGGCCCTGGCCACTGCCTACCGGACCCTGCTTGGTATGATGCAGCACCACCAGCAGGACAAAAGAAACAAAGCCACAGGTACTATGTCCACCCAAACCACAGCTGAGCTGGAGAGAAAAAGAAACAAGACAACCAGCACCGTGTCTACACAAACCACTGAGGAGCCAGGAGGACAAACGAAGCCGATAGCAGTCGCCCCTGTCCAGAAAAGAAAATCAAAGACTAAATCAGTTTGTATAGTGAATGACAAGGAAGAGGCGGGACCACCACATCCAGTGGAAGAAACAGAGCCAGAAACAATCACTCAGTCCCTGTCCCCAAGTGAGTTGCGTGAGCTGCAAAGAGAGTTTACGCGACAGGCAAACAAGTCCATTCTGACCTGGCTGCTCTGAATCTGGGATGCTGCGGCCAATTATATGATTCCAGATGGGAAAGAAGCAAGGCAGCTGCGATCCCTGTCTCAAGATGTAGTCATTGATCAGAAGACTGGAAAGAGGCAGGAAACTCTCAGTTTCTGGTGGCGACTCTTGTCAAGTGTGAAGGAGAGGTATCTTTGCAAGGAGGACCTCCACGCACAGCAAGGACAGTGGAACACCATGGAACAAGGTAGCCAGTGCTTAAGAGAATCAGCCATACTGGAGATAATCTTTGTAGAGGATGAAAGATTCCCCAAAAGTCCAGACGGTGTCCAGTGCACATCCCAGATGTGGTTGAAGTTTGGAAGGCTGGGGCCAGAAATGTATGCCCGCTAATTAGCAACACTGCAATGGTGGGAAGGAGAGGACAAGGTGGGTGCATTGGTTAATAAACTCAGGACTTATGAATACACTGTCACTGCCCCATTACAAGCCCACGTCTCATCTGTGGAAACAAAACTGGTCGAACATGTCCGAAGTCTGCAAGAAAAGATGGAAGAGGGCCACTAGAGGGTAAGAGAGGAAATTAAGGAAGTAATCTTCCATATCTTGCCAGGACAGATGAGAGTCTCTGCTATTAGGAGCAGGCATCTCCTAGCTAAGCAGAAAGGGTACACTCCATGTGGCAACCTACAGTTTTACCTCCATAAGCATGGAGAAGATACAAGGAGGTGGGATAGAAAACCCACCTCTTCCTTGGCAGTCTGGGTACGTGAATTGAAAAGAGGAACAACTACCACAAGAAACTCTTCACGGATAAATGCTGCTCCAGTCTCTCATGGGCAAGACTCCAGGAGGTATAGAAGTGATAATGACATGTCTGATCCTCTTGAAGGGACCTCCAGGTTATATTTACAAGAAGAGAGCAGTGAGTACCATGACTAGGACTAGGGGTGCCCTGCCTCTAGCCAGGTAGAGGAGAGGGACAACTGCGTTTATTGGACTGTGTGGATTCGATGGCCTGACACATCAGACCCACAAAGATACAAGGCTTTAGTTGATACTGGTGCGCAATGTACCTCGATGCCATCGAGATACGTAGGGGCAGAATCCATATGTATTTCTGGGGCAACTGGGAGAACCCAACAGCTGACTCTACTGGAAGTTGAAGTTTGACTGGGAAGGAATGGCAGAAACACCCCATTGTGACTGGTCCAGAGGCCCCGTGTATCCTTGGCATAGATTACCTCAGTAGTGGGTATTTCAAAGATCCAAAAGGATCTTTTTGGGCTTTTTGCATAGCTACTGTGGAGGCAGAGGAAATTAGACAGCTGAACACCTTGCCTGGTCTCTCAGAGGACCCTTCTGCTGTGGGACTGCTGAAGGTTGAAGAACAACCAGTACCAATGGCCACAGTGACAGTACACCGTTGGCAATACCGTATCAACCAAGACTCCATGACTCCTATACATAAGATGATCCGTGAGTTGGAGAGCCAGGGGATGGTCAGCATGACTTGTTCACCTTTTAACAGCCCTATATGGCCGGTGCGCAAGTCCAGCGGAGAGTGGAGGTTGACGGTAGATTACCGTGGCCTCAATGAAGTCACACCACCCCTGAGTGCTGCAGTGCCGGACATGCTGGAGCTTCAGTACGAGCTGGAGTCCAAGGCAGCCAAGTGGTATGCCACCATCAACATTGCCAATGCCTTTTTCTCCATTCCCTTGGCAGCAGAGTGCAGGCCACAGTTTGCTTTCACCTGGAGGGATGTGCAACCCTACTTGGAATCGACTGCCCCAGGGGTGGAAACACAGTCCCACCATCTGCCATGGGCTGATCCAGACTGCACTGGAGAAGGGTGAGGCTCCAGAACATGTACAGTACACCGATGACATCATTGTATGGGGGA
>VXAU01005652.1:0-45131 GCA_013399695.1 Formicarius rufipectus
ATTATTATTATTATTATTACAGGAACAAACCCTACTGAACAAATTTAAATATTCTGTTATAAAACCTGTATAACATTAAAGGAAGCCAAGACCATTTTCTTGAAGAACTGGTTGAGTCAGTACTCTATCATATTTACAGAAACTGAAGAAAACATCACATGAAGAGCAATTTACTGATAATATGTCATCTGGAATATCTTACAAGAAGGTTTAACACTAATGAACTTGTTACTTAATGTGTTGGGAGCAATAGGAAAATGTGTAAGCTCAGCTGGCTGGTGTCTTACCTGGGATTTGAAAGTCCTGTATTGTTTTTAACAGGATCAATGTGAATAGAGAGCACAGAAAGAGCAAAACATAATTGGACTTGCTTTACCAGTCACTTTGCACCATATAATCTTCCAGCTAAAAACTGAAATAGTTTTATTCACACAGACTGTGCAACGTACCAACAAAAAGGCAACTGCTAGAATTACGTAGCTTATACACTGTGAGTGGAGTCTGTGCTAAAATCACAGTTGAATCCCATGGTATTTTTGAGCCCCTTTTGAGACCAAAGATGATGCAAAGTACAAGAGTCTGGGCTTTTTATTCCCCTAACTACAATTTGTAGTGATTTGGGAAAAACAACTCAAATTCTGTAACTAGGAATGTGAGGCCATTGGGACAAATATTCCATTTCCTCTGGTGGCTTGCACATACCTTTGCACAGTGGGGCTTGGGTGCAAGAGGGACATCTGAGTGTTGTTGTCATCATAGCAGAGGGCAAAGCCCTGGCACCCTTCAAGGGGATTCCCATTACTTCACTTGCTCATAGCAGCCTCACAGGCATCGCTTGCTAGGATATAAAAACACACAGAATGCTACAATCTCCATCTTGGTAGGATCTATGAGAGAGATATTTGTGTGTTAATCTTTCATAAGAGAAGAATAAAGAAATGACATTTGACAGCTCTGGCAACTGTCCTGAGGGTAAGACTGCAGCAGTTTGTGTTAACATATCGTTCCTGGAGAGTTCTCACTACATAGGAGCATGCTGATTGCTTTTTGCAGGTGTACATAAGAGAGGACAGATTCTTTAAACATTCAGGAAGATTTTGTTTGTACTGAATATTACAAACCATGCTCTCACACATTTATCATTGTAAACTCATTTAGAGGGGAAAAAAATCTCAAAATAAAAATATTAGGATATAGAGAAAATTGTCTTTTTTCAAACCTAAGGAGTTTGTCACCATGGAGATCCTCCTGTTTTCTTCAAGAATGATTCAAATCTTACAGATGGAACATATGTGATAGAAACAAAACAATATCACCAAGAATTCAAGTTAAACATTTCAGAAAGAGGTTTTTGATCACCAACGAATATCCACACACTCTTCATGCTGAAAAAAATGTGCTTCCACTTTTTTCTTTCTTATGTTAAATAACTGAAAGTGTTATTTCTAAACCTGGCTGGATTTTAAGGAACTTGTCACACATGAGCCAAAGGCTGTAGTACTCCACTATTATACTGTGATTTCATACAATGAACTACTCTTTCTGAGAGCTAAAGTACCTTACTGACATAATGAAGCTAAAATTCCTTGCAAATCTTGGTTTTAGTATTATTTATGTAAGTACAATTTTTAACTGAAGACAACCAAATTGTGCATGGGATGGAGCCAAGTGCAGAATAAGGTGGTTGGTTTGTCAGCAAGCCCCTGGCTGCCCCTGCAGCAGCTGGAGGCACTGAGCACAGGGAAGCTGGAGTGTGCTCAGCTCTGGCATCTCTGGAGTTGTGTCCTGATGGCCAACAGCAAAACTGCAGCTTCAGGAGCACCTCTGGGAAAGAGGGAAAACTGGGTATGCCGTTACTGTCCTGCCTCCTGTGGCACATCGGACTGCACCGCTCCACTTTAGTCACTGCTCAGCCTGCAGAAATGTATTTTTAAACAAGCGTGGAAGGCATCGCAATGGCAACCAAGGACAAACCAAATTAGTTTGAAAACGTGTGACAGAGTTTTTCCCAAGCCTGCCTTTCTGCTATGCAGCCCACTTGGCTTTCTGGTCTGTGGTTGAGGCAGAGCTGAGCTCTCTCCTTCATGACTTCCTCCTTCACTACTGCTGTGATGCCAGCATGGGGCTCTGGTCTGGTACTGCACAAGTCAGGGCAGGAAAGAACCTGCTATGCCTCCTGGGTCAGAACAACTGTTCCTTCATCAGATTCCTGAGAGGGAGAAACATCCTTCCTGTCAAACATCATTGGGTGTTGGTTGAGAGGAAGAAAAAATGTAGCCCCACACAGCAGTAATTAGAGCAGCGGTGCAGGTTTAAGAGACATAAATTTGGGTTTAGGTGACCCAGTAATCAATCAGAACTCCTGCAGCTGTATAACAAAAGGTATAGAGGCAGGGTCCACCCACCCTTGTGAAAGTACACACTTCACACCTGATGGGGTTTGCTATCAGCCATTGTAATTGCACGCCAGAAAAGTCATTGCTTGTCCTTCTACAACACATCAGAAGACTGCACGAAGCATAAAGTTGGAACAAATATCCTGATGCTCTCAGGCTAATCTAATAGAGGGGAAATTGGGTATTTAGTCTTCGTCAAAATTAGATTTATCCTGCTAGACTGTGTGGTACTACCAGTGTGGAGTTGCAAGGATAACAGTGAGATCCAGTGTCCCAGACCCAGGAGAAGCCTGGGCAAGTCCATGGCCACGGAACTAGGAAGCCTCATAGAGAACAGAAAAGCATAGGGCACCATTCAAATGGGACAGACTTTCTTGTAATGGTTTTACCCCAGGAATATCCAAGACATGTCCTAGATGCTGAGATAGTGCTCTGCTTTGTTTTTTCCCTCTTCTTTCTTGATTATTCTGATAATAATGCAAAGGAAAGGTCCAAAGTATTTCCATTACGAGTGAACAAAATAACTATTTGGAGAAACTAACTTTGTTCAAATTCACAGTGCTGCAAATAATCTACTAAGGACAATGCAGGAAACTTGAGCTGAAAACTTAGAAACATTTGTACTTAGCATACATGGATCTTGGAAAAATATGAACTAAAAAATCACTGTAGTTTAGGGATTTGCTATGAAATTCATAAAACCAAAGCAACGCTTTCAGTAAATTCAAGAGGTCATCTTTGTGATAGTCAGTAATTGGGTTGTACTGGAAATGTGAGTGATATAACTTAACGTTTCTTTCGTTAGAGTCCAAGATTTTTTTGTGTTCTACTCCCTGGGTTGAAATGCTTGGAAAAAAAATTCAACATGATAGTTTTATTTGACATATAGTGAAAATGTGCAAGAGAGAATATAATGGTTATTTTACTGGAGATGAACCTCCTTACAATCTGTTTGTATAAGTTTGCATTGATGATAACTCTTGGTCTGTTGTAGCCAGTGCTCTGCCCTTGCAGACACCAGAAATATGCTGTCTACAGCAATGTCACCTTCAGGAGTACTTAGAAAAGATTTTCATGAGCTAGGCTCAAAATTACTTGTCCTACTTGCTCTTACTACCTTACTGAAAAATTATTTCAGAATTCTTCTTCTCTATGAGCCAGAAGCTGCTCTCCAATATCCAGCCAAGACTCATCTGCAGCCAGTTTCCCATTTAGAAGAGCTCTTCTTTTTCTTTCGTACTCACACTCTGTACTTTTTTCACTTCAGATATTCCGAGGTTGATTTATGGGAATTGTACACAGTATTGCAAGTAATTTCTTGGCAAAAGGCCTGTAAATGGGTGCTAGTTTAGGGGGCTATACATGAGTAGTCTCTAATCTTTACCCTCTATTGATTGCAAGCAGCTCCCTTTGCTCTAAGAGCCTTTTGCCACTTTTTTTTTTGTTGTTGTTTAGTTTCCAACTCAGTTTGATATTTGGCAATGTTTACTTCTTCCCAGTACTTCTTAACCAAGAAGAAATCACATGCTTTGTTGTTCTTGTCTTCCTTTCACTCTCAATAAGCTGTTTCCTTGCTCCCAACAATTTTTTTTTTAACTATAATTTTTCATCCAATAGGCCATAGAGATCTTCCATTTGGCTAGAATATAAACTCATTAGAGTTAATGTACATAGTTTTTATATCTTTAGAGGAAAGATAATTTCAACCTTTTCCATAGGCAAGCCCTTTAATACTTAAAAGCATTAATTAACTCTCTATATTTTACCAAAACCTATCCTTTTGAAATTAATAAAAATGCTATTCCATGAACCTATTTGTGTTCATACATCCCAAAACCTCAGATGATTCAGTTTAAAGTTAATTTCTCTGCCTGGAAATCCTGAAAGGTCCCTTCTACTTTCAAAAACTCAGTGTGGTAGAAAAAAAAAGTATTGACTAGCACATCTTGGAAAACATACATTTGAGCATTCTTGGCATTTTCACTCCAGACTATCATTTAAGAGTTGTAGGAGACAGCGATTTCAGCCATCCTGTTGTGGCCTGGAGTAGAGTAACAGTGCTTTGTAGCATCAAAAATTAATAAGCTGTAATATCCTATTCCCTTCTAAACTCTGGTGCTATTGCCTATGTGAATATTTAAATTCTTTCTCAGAAACCTTAAGTAGTTTAGGCTCTGTCACTTCATATGGCATCTTGCAGCGGGTGCTCGGATTTCAGAGGGATACATACATAAAAGGCTTTCTTTTCATGCTGCCTCTTTTCCAGTTGAGATTGAAGGCATTGCAATGACACCTATTGACTTTTTTGCATGGATGCCTGTCTCAAACGAGCCAGGAATGACCCCACAAAGTGAGGGTCTGCTCTGAAGCCATGTTGTGCCCTTTCCACAGCCTTCAGACACATAGGCTCTAACGGGTCTCTGCAGCCTGCAGCCCAGCGTTGTCTGCATGTGTTTCCCAGGCTGCCAGCATTCCCTCATCATGGGGTTGCCGTTGTTGTGTCTGCCTGACCACAGCAGTCCCCCAACTCCCTGCACAATTTCTGCAGGGATGAATTTGGTACCTTTGTCTCTGTAACAGCAAGCTTCCCTCACCTATAAGCTCTCCAAGCAACCTTAACTGCCCTCTGGCTAATCCAGGCTGGCATTCCTGGTCTTTTCCAGTAAACCATTCTTCCTTCTTGGAAACATCCTAATGGGAGCTGTTTCTAATTGACTTTAGTAAGAGGAGTGTTTCACCTGCTGGCTTTCCCCTACCCTGCCTTCCTGCTCATAGGGTACTACAATTTTCAGCACTTTGCTTGTGCTGTAGCCAGGACACTTCCTGATTTTCCACCTCTGGCTGGAGCTGACCAGTGAAAGGGCATATTTTGGTGATCAGTCTTGGCTGCTGAACCTGATGTTAGGGACAAGAACAATGGACAAGCATTTAATGAATTCCTGAAATATTTTGCTTTTGTAGAGTTCCTTAGGGCCTGAAGAGTGCAACACATTCCTTAATCTCTTCTGCTGGCTAATTTCTACTAAAATTCCTGACACAGATAACATTTATTTGCGAACTACAGCACATGAGCCACGGGAGCTGGAGCAGGAGATTGGTGTGGGAGCTTGAGTGAGTGACCTGAGCACAGGCAGGAAGGGTTTGGTGTCAGCAGCAGTGAGGTCCATGCATGGGCAGGCTGGTGTGGAAACTGTAGCTGCTGGAGTGTGGGCAGGCAGCGATCAGAGATGCAGACCAGCAGAGCAGGAAGGTTGATTTCTGTGGACTGAGTCTGCTGGATTACAATTCCCACTAGAACCTTCCAAGCTAGAAAGGTGCTCATGGGATCTAGAAAGCTTTATGATGGGGAAATGCAGGCACAGACACATCAGGGGTTGTCTTCCTATTTTCACAACATGTCCTCAGAGGCTCCGAGGGAGCATCCAGCTTCCACAGCTCAGTTGCACCCAGTTGACCTGACAGACAGACTGAGTTTGGGGTTTTTTCTATTACTAGACAGGAAAAACAGGGAGTGGAAGCAGAAATCCCCCCAGTCCATGGACTTCTTTAGGGCCTGAAGACAGGGCATTGACAGGTGGGAGACCCTGGCTACTTCAGGACCTGTGCTGGTAGGTGTGTCTGGGGTGTCAGGAGGGTGTAGGGTCCAAGGCTACTGGAGAGCCTGGTCTGGGTGTTTCCCAGCAGTGCATCTGTGACCAGCACAATACTGGCTTGGGAAATTACTGTCTGCTTCCCTCCCTTTTCCAGATACCATCTCAACCCAGCAACGACCAGGCTGCCCCAAGGACAGTGTCACTTACAGCTGAGGCTTATACATGGCTGATCTCTTGAGGAGCCCATGGTGCTGGCATGCCCATGACCACCCACTCCTTGTGAGCAGTGTTTTTAGGACAAGCTGCAGGCTTGCTCTTCATTGCCACGGCTCTCAGTTCCTTGGGTAGGTGGCAGTGACAGATGTGCTGCCTGAGTCATTCTCAGTGGGCATTAACTCGGCTCTGCAGACCTGGTGGAATTGCTTAGCCCTGATGAAGAAGACCCAAAGGATGGGTCTTCCAGATGAGAAAGTGCCTGTGGAGCCTGCTGCTATCCTGAGAATTGTCTGGCAGGGTCATCCTGCAAGCAGAGATGCAGAAGAGTTCATAGCTAGGCTGTGCATGTGGGCAGCATGTTTGCTTTTGGGAAGGAGGGATGTAGTCACAGGTAACACAGCTCAACAGGTACCAAAAAGTGGCTGTGCACGAGGTGATGGGCAAGGCATAAAATAAGGACAGTTTGCACCACAAAGAGCATTTAAAAGCCAGGATTAGAGTCTAAAAGGTCTATTGATAATCAAACCAGATGCTTGGGGTAGCTGTCAAATTAAAAATAGAAGGTACCATTCAGAGAAAGCAGTAAAATAGTTCATCAGTGTAGGGAAAGTCTCTTGCAATGACTTATTTTCATACCATACACAGACTTTTAAAAAAGCAGTAGAATTAAACCAGCATTTGAAGCTCTCTCTGGAGATTTTATTTGAATGTAATGTATTTCAATTATTGTGTATTCAAAGTTCCCATGCTAATATAGAATCTGCAGAGACTTTTAATGCATGTTGGTTGAAATCTGAGCTAAATTAATATAATATTTTAATATTTTTTTAAGAAAAGGTAAATAATCTACTTGGCTACAAGTAGAATATTGAGCAGAAAAGAGACAGAATAACAGGGAAGTGATTTTGAAAGCAGCTCTTACGGCCAATTGCTCAGAGCCAGTGCCAGAAAATAAGGAAAACCTTCTTTTATTAAACATGATTGCTGTGACCTTCTCTGGTTAACCTACAGAAAAGAAAATGAGCTATACACTGTGTATGATTTCTTGTTATTACAGCTGAGCTGTTTTTCAGTGAACCTGTAGAAGCCAGAATGTTTATTTTGATTTACTTTGCCTTGTTTTTGCTCAAAAGACTAGAACCAAATGAAATATGTTCTAGGACTGCACATGTGTACTCATTTCTCTTTGAGTACTGGGACCGTGACCCTGATCTCACCTTCTTTGTGAACATCACAGCTATGCATGTCCCTGCCTCCCTTCTTCCAGGTTTAGACAGACAGGCTGTGCAATGAGTATTGAACATTGTCCTCTTCTCAGTGCAGAGATTGGAGCTGTACCTGACCCTTGAGGGAGGAGTGGTAAGGTAAGCTCTCTCTTATCCTTCTTCTTCTGAGGCAAGCACCACTTAAGCTCCCATGGGGATTGCATAAATGAGATGGAGAGCAGCAATTTGATGTATTTATGTGCAGCAGAGTCAAGAGGGCCCCATTGTGCCTGGGATGCACACGAACAGAGCTTCAGAGAGCTCCCGCTGTGGGGCACCACAGGGACAAAACAGACCAGCAGTGAGACTGGAGGGACAAGGACAGTGCAGTCGTGTGTATGCTTTTGCATTCTTGTCAGCCTCAGAGGTTTTTTACAGAGGTACACTAATGTATGCAGCAAAATCAAGAGCACGAGAAAATTCCCACAGAGTCCAGACTCAGTGAGCTAATTGTGGATTAGGTCATTTTCTGTGTGCCTTCCAGGATGACTACATATACCTAATTAAGATGCCTAATGTATTTTGTTTAGCCTAAATGGTGATGGAGGAGGTAGGTTATTGGTCTGATGTCCAGGGTATTGGCAGGGTTGACTTTTATGTGGATTGGAATTAAGCAGGCTTTCAGTTTCCAAGGAATAAAGTTACCCACAGGGCTCAGTCGCACAATTGTTTTAAGGAACAGTGAAATCACTGAAAACATATTCTGAAATCATAAGATTCCAGTGATTCATCATTCTGTATAATTTTTTGGCATCAGCTCTCACTTCAGGAAAAATATGCATTTGACTTTCATTGAAAATTAAATTATTTAAAGAATAAAACAATCACAGAATGTTTGAGAATGGAATGCACCCAGAAATTATCTAGCCCAAACTCCTACTCAAGCAAAGCCACCTAAAGCTGGCTGCCCAGGACCATGTCTAGTTGGGTTTTGAATATCTCCAGGGATAGTGGCTACAAAACCTCTCAGAGTGACTTGTTCCACTGTTGGATCACTTGTGAAAAGATGTATTTCCATATTTCCAGTTGTTTCCATTACCATTTGACCTTCCATGTAGCATCATTAAGAAAAGTCTGGCTTTGTCTTCTTTGCTGTCTCTCATCATGAAGTATATATATATAAGGTTGCCCTGAGCCTTCACTGGGCTGAGCAGTCCCAGCTCTCTCAACATTTCCTCATACATCAGGTGCTCCAACCTGTTAATTATCTTCTCATTCCTTCAAGGGAGTCTGTTCAGTATATCCACATATTGCTGCACTGGGGATCCCAGACTTGGACACAGCACCCTGGGTATGTTTCCCCAGGGCTGAGCAGATGGGAATGATTGCCTTCCTTGCCCTGCTAGTGACACTCTTCTTAGTGAGCCCAGGAGGTGGCTGGTCATCTTTGCCACAATGGTACACTGCTGGCTTACGGTCAGTTTTGTATCCCCTGGGACCCTCAAGTCTTCCTTTGCAAAACTCTTTCCAGATGGTTGGTCCCCAGTGTGTTCTGGTGCATGCTGTTACTCCTCCCAAGGGGCAAAGCTGGGCAATACTCTTTGCTGAACTTGATGAGATCCCTGCCATCCCATTTCTTCAGCTCTTGAGGTCCCCCTGAATGGCAGCACAACTAGCTGGTGCATCAAACCCTCCTCCCATTTAGTATTCTCTGCAAACTTGCTGTAGGTGCATTCTGTACCATCATCGGCTTCATTAATGAAGTTGTTAAGAAGACTTGACCCAGTACTCTGGGGTACTCCACGAGGGCCTAACCTCTACCAGGACTTTGAGTCACTGATCACAGTCCTCTGATCTGAGCAGTTCAGTTCTCAGTCCACCTCAGCGCTCATATATATCTAGTCTGAACTTCATCAGTTTGTGGAATTGGATTTGACTAAAATCAGAGTAAACAAAGGTCACAGCTCTCTCTCCTCATCCACAAGTCATCTCATCTAATATCATAATTTTACTTTCATAACCCTCAGAAATTCATGCTGACTTCTTCCAGTTATTATGTTCTTCTTCATATATTTGAAAATGTTTTCCAGGATTACTTGCTGCATAGTCTTCCTAGACGTTAAGGTGAGGCTCACCAGCCTGTAGATCCCAAGACCTTTTTTTCTTGCTTTTCTTGAAGAGAGGAGTAATATCTTCTTCCTGTCCTTAGGTACTTCCCCTGATCACCACAGCCTTTCAAGGATATTTGAGGTTGGCCTTGTAGCTATAATTGGCCAGCTTTCTCAGCACTTGTGGCTGACTCCCATCATGTCCCACAGACTTCTATAAGTCCAGTTGGTTTAATTCTTCTCTAAACTGGTTCTCCTCCAATAAGAGTAACTATTTTTTGCTCCAGGCATTCCAATGAGTATCAGGAGCCCTGGGATTGCTGAATGTAGGCCTTACTGGAATGACCAACACAAGGGTGGCATTGGGTATGTCAGCATTTTCCAAGTCCTGTGCCACCAGATCCCCTTCCCCCTTCAGCAGCAGCCTTTTGTTGCTGGTAAATCTATAGAAGTCCTTCTTGCTGTTCTTCACAACTGTTGTCAGATTCAACTCCAGGTGGCCTTTGACTTTCCTAACCCCATTCTTGTGCACTCCAACAGTGTCTCTGTATTCAGCATGGGTGCCTGACCCTGCTTCCATCTCTTGTGTGCTCTTTTTTTGTGTGTTTGGGTTTTGTCAGGGCCTCCTTGTACATCCATGCAGGCTTCCTTGATGCTTTTGCTTAACGTCCAGCATGTCCTGCAGGGATGGACCATTCTTGAGCTTTCAGGGGGTGATCCTTGAAACTTAACCATCTCCCCTAGATTCCTCTTCTTTCAAGGACCATAACCAGTGGGATCCATCTAAGCACTCATGTGAAAAGGTTAACATCTGCTCTTCTGAAGTTCAGGGTTATAGTTCTAATTTTTTCCCTGCTCACTCCACTCAAGATTCTGAACGCACTATCTCATAGTCATTGCAGCCAGAGCCATCCCATCCTTCACATCCCTGATCATTTCTTCCTTGTTAGTGATTCTGAAGTCCAGCAGATCATCTCCCTTTGTTGTCTCTTCAGTAACCTGCATCAGGAGGTTATTGCCAGTATACTTCAGAGACATCCTGTTTGTGCCCTGCTGTGTTGCCCATACAGCAGAAACTGAGGTGGTTCAAGTTTCCCTTGAGTATTGGGACCTGTGAAGGTGCTTCTTCCAGTTACTTGAAGAAATTGCCCTTTTTAAATTTTTTTTTTCTATTTTGGTGAAAGCAAAGATGTTGTATTAAGAAATCACTTATATCCATTCTGCTTTTCTTTCAGTCTTTTAATGCAATTTTCCAGATTTTTCGCCTTGAATGCTGAAGTTCTCTGGAAAGGAAGGAGTTTGGAAAATTTAAGTAAAATTAGAATATTTATTCTTGAGAATGAAGAACACACACCTTCCCCAATGCACACATTCCCTTGAACCTTTTCTTGAGCTGTCTCACAGCAGAACATAGATGCAGTTGAAACTTGGCAAAGAAATGCAACACCCAGAGAGGATGCATCTCTCAGTACTTCAGTAAGGGCCAGATTCAGCACTGCCTGGTTGCATGCCCACCAGCAAGCCACTGTCCTTATTTTGTTCCTACTTTTCTTGCAGCATCATTCACATTAAGGAGGCCTTTGCTGTGTGGATAATGGATGTGGATCTTAGAACATAGCCACAAAACCTGCTGTCTCAAGGTTTTGCCTTTCTCTGCTTGCTGAAGTTGCTGCTCATTTGCTTTCAAGTGGTTTATCAGAGGGAAAAGCCTGTGGTTGGCTCAGAATGGCCAAATGCTTTTACAGGACAAGAGGCAAGGAGCCAGTAGAAGTGAGAAGTGCCTGTGGTGTTTGACCAATAGGACCACCTACATGTGCTCTGTGCCAAGTGCTGCTTTACAAACAGGGCAGAGGCAGTGCCTAAAGAAATGGGTTACATAAACCATACAGAATTCATGTATGAAAAACCAGTGATGCTGAACGTCAGCTGCCACACATCTTGCAGGGCTGTGGTGTTCAATGTCTCTGGCAGGGCTCGGTATGCTTTCTGGGTCATCTGTAGTCTCATTTAAGCCATCCTGTCCCCAAGCAAGCAATGGAGAGTGCAGCCATGGAGACTCTGTGTTTCACAGCCACTTGCTCTGTTACAAGGACAGTCCTGGTGCTCTTCTCACCATAGGTTCATCAGTGAGGTCAGGAGCATCTCAGGGAACCTGGCAACCATGGGTCTTGATGAGAACTGTGCTGGTTTAGATTTAAACCAGTAGGAGAAATGAATCCAACTCAGAATGGGATTGCAAGTCAGAATAACAATTTATTAAAAGATCACAAAAATACACTGAAACAGAAAAGAAAATTTGTTTGTGCCACGAAAAACACCAGATGTACAGCCCAGCACAGTGGGGCACAAGCAGAGTGGAGCTCACCAACTCTGTGCTGAGCACCACGTGGCCCCTCTCCACCCTGAGTTCAAAGTAAAAAGAAAACAAAGTACCTGCTGGTGAAAGTGATGGTTGCAATCTGGCGGCAGTCTCAGTCTGGTCGCAGCTCTGGTCCTGTCTGGATCTGAAGAGAGCTCCCAATGCCAAACGCCCAGCTTATATTCACTTAGGCTCTGCCCAGTCCCTCCCCCAGGGCGGAGACTTAAACAATGGGTGATTTACTCTGTGAGATAAACAATGGCCTATTTTTGGCATCCCTGATGGCCCATTAGCAGACATGACCCCTCAGGTGGGTGTGAGGAAAGGAAAACTTCCTTATCTCACAGAAGTTCCTAAACACTCACCTTGTAGCCTGAGGGGTGTGATGTGCCTTAGACAATAGCTGCTAATGTGCCATTGTGATCAGTTCATGGGAAAAAATGGCATAGAGGCTTTAGAATACACATCCACACAGTGACAAAACTGATCCTGGCTACTAAAACCAGGACAAGAACGAAAATTGTAGTGGTAGTGTCATTATGAATAGGGTTGCTGCCATCTGTTGGTTGAAATCTCATGGGGAGCTGGAAGAATCATTGAACTGATCACACTCTATAAGAAGTAGATATACTGAGAAAGGATATTTTGGTTTTAGCAAGTATGATGTGCTCATGTTTTAGAAATTGGATCGGGGGGACAAAAATATTTGTCTGCATTATTACCTGCTTGTTTACCTGTATATCAGTTTAAATCCTTTGCTGAAATACTGGGCACAGTTTTATCTTTTCAAGCTGTGGATCTAGAAACATTTCTCATTGCAGCATTGCCAGTTTCAGTAGCTTGTGCTGTTAATTGCTCATGGCCAGTCCATAGCTGGATATTTACTAACTATCATTTCTGGGCCAGCACCATAGAACAAAAAAGCAAAGTGATATGGACCAGGAATAATTCCCCCCCCCCTTTTTTTTTTTTAATAAAGTTATTAATAAGCTGGATAAGTTTCCAGGTACATCCTCCCATGAACATAGCACAGCTGAGAAGGAGAGCACCTACTGAGGCTTCTGAAATCAGCCCTGCTGCTGTGAGAAATTCCTGCCTGTGTCAACAGAACTTTCAGCAGAACAGAAATCTGTAATCACTACCTAGATTTGTAAAAGTTTGGGACCAGGCCATGAAATGGCTGTACCTCCAAAGGCTGCAACTATCCAGATTTTGGCTTCTCTTTCTCTCAAGCCCAGAGCACCTCAGTATTCCCATTCACTGCCCAAAACACTGCCCTCTTCTCTGTCTGAAAGTCAGAGCTACAAAATAACTGTTATAAGTAAGCCCTATGGAATGAGCAGCCCTGAGACATGATAGATGTTTACTCTTCAGCTTTCTCCATGGGTTTGTTAAACTAATCTACATGCACCAAACATTTCCAGAGTGAAGGGTTTCCACATTTAGTTAAATTGAGCCTTTAGTCTCCCATGTCCCAGATGATCAGGGTGTTACACGTTACCACTGACATTAAACATCCCAAGCTGCATAACAATGCCTTGTTGTGTCCATTGGGCTCTCTTTATGTTTGACTTCCCTCTGCATTGTGCCAGGCTCCATTTGGAGCTGCATGCTACCTGTCTGGTAGTTCACTCCAGCAAATTTCTCACAATGTTCAGGAATAGCTACTGAGCATACTGGAAAGGCAGGATACTTACACTGGGATGTTTCTTGACCTTTCATTGGCAACATGCATGGGCAGAAGCACCAAAATATCTAGCTGATGAATGTGTTTCCTTTTAGGCTTGCCAAAGTTTGTGTTTGACCTAGTGGTGGGTGGCTTGGCAATTTCCAGATTCTTTCCATGTAGGTTATGAATCCCCAAACCTCTCCTCATGGCTCCCAATTGGTTGGATGGACGAGGCATTCGTCCTCGTACATGATCTAGCAGTTGTTGCTCCTCACACTGCTCAGGTTACACTGCAGCTAGAGGTGCAGTTTCTTTGCAGTCCATCTTCCTGGTAGGTTATTGCACTAGTGTTCCACACTAATTCCCACAGGCTACAGAATATTTTTACATTTTAGGAAGTTCATTTCAATTTTTGTGTGAAGTTTGCAGAACTGGTGGAAATCAGACAGACAAGAGGCAATTTCCCTCAGTAATTTAGAACTCTAGCTGAAGTCTTGTTCATATTGTAGGAAACACTGAAGAAAGACTCACATTCTGGAAGCCTGCCTGTGCCTTTCAGCAGAGATTTACAGGAGAATTAGCTGGCTAGGTTAAACAGTGCCTTACTCATTCTTGTAAATCACAGCTCTTAATTCTTATTTCGCTTTTTGTGCAAGAATTACAGGCTAGGGAATTGTTCTTGTAAAAAGTCAAATACATGAGTACCTACAAGGCTCATATCAAAATTATCGACGTATATACACTAGCAACATGTACACAATGGTTATGATGACATTGATAAATAAAAGATGAGATAATGAACCCTGACCTTCCTTCACCAATCCACTACTCTGTTTCTGTCTCATTCCTTCATTTGGTTTCGCATGTGGTCCATCTAGCCTTTCCACGATGAAGCTTAGGTAGGGCTCTGAACACTTTTCTCTCCCACTGACTAATCGACCATGTTGGTCATGCTTCCCCGAATTCTAGTGATGAGTAACCATTTTGCGCTCACCTCATCCGCTGCCTTAGTGATTCTGCAAATGTCAGTCATAACCCCCAGCCTCCTCCTCACTAGATCCTTTTTAGCCTCTCCTTCAAAGTTGTCTCATTTTCTTGATCATGTTAGTTGTCCTCTCTGCCCTTTATCTACCTCCATTTCATCCCAGAGAGGACATAGCTTAACATCAGTAGGAATGACTTCTGTGTGGGTTATGTAGTTCAATTCCCTAAGTCCAGACACAGTAGCACTCTACAAAATGTGCTTCAGCCTTTCAGCCCCACAGGTCACCTCATCAGGGAAATGCTTGGCTGCTCCTTCCATGTTGCCCTGACCATATCTTACTACACAGGTCTCCAAGGGCCCACATGGACCCAGTCAGAAAGTCCTTCAAATTGTGTGAAAGTTTATGATAAACATGGGTGAGTTCATCCCTCCAATTCTCTTCTACATAAAGTGTGAAGTGAAAGAAGCAAATGGTGTAAAGGCACCCAATGGTGTAAACAATAGACTGTCATTTCTACAATGCCACTGCCCTTCTAAGAGGATAGATGAACACAGAGCAGTGGCAGTGATATCTGGGTGCCCTTTAGGGGATGCTCCTCTGAGGGCAGTGAAGCAGCAAAGAAGCTGTGGGGACAGCTGCCTGGTCCATGAGGAAGATGACAGCTTCAGTTGCTAAGGACAGAGGTTCTCTGGGATGTTTCACAGACTGATAGGATCATTTAGTTTCACAAGGTAATAGCAAAACCAAACTTCAACAGGCCAAAAAAAAGAAAGACAAGCAAACAAACTAATAAAAACCCCTACACAGGACCAGGAGAGCACTTGGTGGTTACTGAAGATTTTTCTAGTAAATAGAATGACTAATATATTTCCTGAAACTCCTGGCCCTCTTCCAGCAGCCAGCCAACTCCCATCAGCAGTTGATAGCCCTGCTTTGGCTCTGGGGGAATGGCTGCTTCCAGTGCCCTTCAGAAAAAGCCAAAAGCCAGTGACCCTCCTGCCCACCAGCAACATCAAAATGTTCAAATTTGCAGAGTACTCAGGGCTCTGCTCAGTCCCTACACGGGGTGTGACTGAAACATGTGCAGAAAGCAACTGACCTGGACTCTAGCAATGTGCCCATGTGAGCCTATGCCAAGGAGGTCTCTTGAGGCCTGTGGATAAAGCCCAGTGTGTGGCTGGGATGCTGGGAAAGGGGAGGTGTGTGGCCAAGCCTGGCTCACTGGCTCCCCAGTCCTTCCACTTTCTGTGTAATTCCAGCAGAATCATATCCTGTGCATTTGCACAAGTGTTTCTATGGCACTTGATGCAAGGCTTGGACCCAATGGAGACAAGAAAAATGTGGTTACAAGGAATTAGTAACGATTTCTTACAGATTGCCTTTGTCTGACTCAACCCATTAGAGTCTGCATTTTACAACTGAGTGATGAAAAATATGCCCATCCTTAGAATTAAAACATAGGAAAAGCAGTGCTTATCTACGTGTGTTACTATGGGTACATGCTGGTGTTCTACTAAAGGTCTTCAGGTGGACAAAAAGAAATCGGTGTTATTAAAAAATATAACTTGCATATAATCTGTTACCCTTGCCCAGGGTCAGAGCTGAGGCATGAGATGATGGGCCAGAAGCCAGTGTCTTTACTTGCTCTTGTGTCCCAATGCAACCATGAAATCAAACCTCACAAATGTGACTCCAGTTTTCACTGGTGATGTCAGGTAGACTTAGGTCCATGCTGGTTATACCCAATCTTTGCTGTGGCATTCAATAATGATGTCTTCCCTGCCCCACTTGCTGCAGCTCCATTGCCTTTAGCTCACAACAGCACCCAGCTGGTACACAATGGGAAGAGAATCAAGTGTAGAGAGGATTTTGGGTCTTCTGGATCTTCTGAGTTTACTTATTTGTTTGTATAAGAGTCTATCTGCACCCGGACAGCTTTTGTCTTGCTTGCTCCCCTCAGAACTTCCCTTAAGGAGAGGCTAACTCTGCTGGGCTGCAAAAGACATGCTCTAAACTGGAAGAGGGATTTCAGGTAACTCAGGAGAAGAGTGACGACAGGGAGGGTGGATAGAGTTACATGAAGGATTGACAATGGGGGAAATTAAAATGGGGCCAGATATGGCTGTGATAGTGTAAGGGAACACAGAGCCCCACCGACACGATGTACAGCATGTGCCACACTAGACAGCAGTGACAGGGGAGGGAGAGTAACAGCCTAGTTAGCCTCCCACATCTCCTTCACATAAATCTGCCTCCATCTGATGAACGGCTATGTGCTCATCTATTCCCAGTGCTGAGGGTGCCTGTCCTTTTATAAATCTAACCTGATACCTATTTTCCTGTCCTTGACTGTAAGTAGCTGTGTAACATTTGGGCACACCAAGAGTGAAATGGGAGCAGTGTAAAATTCCAAGAGGTAAATATATTGCTAATGCTGCTCTTTGTGTTCTCTTTATCCCTCATTTTCTTAGATGCTTTATATATGCCTGCTAATATCAGATCCTATGACAGGGCAGCGCTGCAATAGCTCTCTCTGCCTTCCTACAAGGACCTTCTAGACATTAACCAACAGTTTCTCTGCAAGGTTTGTGTTTGCTATTGGGAGTCATTGCTCCTCCTTCAGAATGTTTCTTCCATGGGACAACACAGTCTGCCATGTCTCAGCATTCATTCAGCGCAATCAGAAGAAATTTAGAGTGGCTCCATCATTTCATGATGTGTTTCTGCCTTGTGCTGACCCACTTCTCTGTTACTCTGTGTGTGTCCTGGTTTTGTCTGGGATGGATTTCATTTTCTTCTTAGTAGCTGGTATAGTGGTGTGTTTAGGATTCAATACGGGAATATCTTCGTAAAACATTCATGTTTTGGCTGTTGCTAAGTAGTGCTTACCTTAAGTCAAGGACTTCTCAGTTTCCCATGCTCTATAAGTGAGGAGCTGTACAAGAAACAAGGAGAGAGCATGCCCAGAACAGCTGACTCAAATTGGCCAAAGGGATATTTCATACCACAGAATATCATGCTCAATATATAAACTGAAGGATGTTGACAGGGAGTAGAGTGACAGCTGTTCAAGGATGGGCAGGGTCAGCAGGTGGTGAGCAAGTGCATTGTGCATCACTTGTGGGTTTTTTTTCTCTTGAGTTTTTTTTTTTTTCATTATTATTATATTTTGCTGTATTTCAATTATTAACTATCCTTATCTCAACCCACAGGTTTTTTTTTGGTTGGTTGGTTGGTTTTTTTTGACCTTGCCTAAATCTTCTCTCCATCCCATGTGGGTGGAGGGGAGTGAGCAAGCAGCTGCATGGTACTTGATTGCTGGCTGGGGTTAAACCACGATAGTTTGTGTATGTGAACCATCTCCAAAAAAGTGATATACGCCTATACACATGGAATAGATGTATTTTGATGAAAGACAGGTCTGATAATCTCACAAATAAGGTACAGATAATGGAAATAAAATCAATGTACCCAGACAGGAAATAAGTGAGTCACCAATATGAAATGTACATTACATTACCGACAGGTGTTTTAATATAGCTTGTGAATAACGGATTTATTTATAAGGAAAAAGCTAAGACAAAACCTCAGAGTCTAATTATTTATCCAGCTATGCAATTATTAGTTATAAATCTCTAGAATGGCTGCGAAAGTGTCTGGGGAAATGCCAAGTCTGGCTCTGTGTGAAATGCTATTGCTAGGAACCGTGTTATTCCTAGCGATATATTATGGCCAAAGACACCAGAGACTTTCTATTTTCTGGGAGCTCTGCCTTTTTGCAGCAAAAAAATGTGCTTTCAGTGATGGCTTTAATATCATGTTACAGGCTTCAGCCACACAGGGGAGGAGGAATGGAGGTAGTTGGGGCTTTTTGGATTAAATGTCTATTATATGGTTGCAAGGGTCAACAGGGGGCTGGGTTTGAATGACCCAGGTGGTCCCTTCATATTCTGTACTCATATCCTCTGCTATTCAAATGGCTCCTTGGGGATCTCTGTCTGGTCAAATATGAACTGCACTAAATCCCAAGACCTGTTGGAAGAGCACTGACCTAAGTGATATAACACGTGCTGAGGCAGAAGAGGAGCATGTGAGTTAGCCCGACTCAGTTCCTCCTACCCCAGCCTCAAGACTGTACTATTAGAGGTACTAGATGGTGACAAGTCCTCAGAAGCATCTCTGCTTCCCTCCCAGCCACTGCACAGGGAGGCCCTTTGCTAGAAGGTGATTCTGGCTTTGTTTCAGTGGTCTCTGAATCTTCCATCCGAGGCACACCTAATCCTGGAAGGGTCCTTGTAGCCAAAATCTCTATGTCACTAGACATTTGTTAATGGTAAAGTAATAAACTCCATCATGAATTCAGTAGGGTTTCCTGGGATAATGAGCACAGTACCAGTGCAAGAACTTTGGATATATGTCATAGTGTTATCCTTACCCACATAGATGATGAATATGAAGAATGAGTTATGTACCCTTGTATAGTTTCCACAGTGCTATACCACCTCTGCACACTACGGTAGGGATATCTTAAACATCCCTCCCACAAATTTCTACTGTGGTTTATCAGAAAAGACCAAGAAACTATACCAATAATCAACCGCAGATCCCTTGCTAGTGTAAAACATGTTAGACTAGTCAAGCATAGGAAAAAGCCAAATAGAATTTGCCACCTGGGTTAGAAAACCCCACACAGCAAGAGTAAAAAACACTGCCATGTTTGGAATGAAACTTTTGTGAAAAGTTGCCCCACTAACACTTGCCAAGGCCCAGTGCAGACTGCTTTGAACTAGGTTTAGGAAGCTGTCCATATGCAGAAGCCTCCTGAGATGTGTAGGTTTCCTATGCTTGCTACATCTGCACTGTAAAACAAAGAGCTGCAACACAGGTTGTGGTAAGGAAATGATTGCTGCATCACTCTCTATGTTCTCTCAGACCAGAAGGGAGGGAGGGAAGCATCAAGGATCCTACCAAATGTTGTCCTGAGCCACATGCTAGCACTGGATTTGTTCTGTCTCTTCTGGAGGCATATGCCTGACCTGAGTCTGCCCTGAGTCTGCCCACATTTGGTGGCATTTTTGCTGAAGGAGGCTGAGCACAGGATGCAAGGGGTGTGAAGACCCAGGTTTCAAGTTCTTTGGGTGGCACTGCAGGGTGTATGCACCCTGTCTTTCATGCCTTCTGCATTGCTCTCTGTGGGCTGCTCCTGCCATACTTGTATGAAAAAACCCTGGGAGAGGGCAGCATATCAGTGCCAGGATGCCAGTTCTTCCATAAACTAGGGTTCCATGCAGCTGCCCCCACACATATTCACTGTCTTGTGCAAGCTGCTGTGGGACCAGCAGTGTGACTGTCACGTGCCATTGGTTCTGGAAGTGGTAGTTCAGACATGACTTGACTTCCTACACACTCCAGCCCCCTGTAATACCACAGACTCAGAGCAGAGCTGCTGCCTATGGCTGTATTGCTAATTTTCTGGTTGATAACAAAGATTTGGAGGGGCAGCTCTATGTCTCATGGAGTCTAAATCTAGGAAAAGGATGCTGAGCACCAGCAGTGACACGCAGCAGCAGTGGAGGGACCTCAGTGGTGGTGTTTGCCTGTGTGTGATCACCCTTCTGTGTCACAGAGTTGCTGGAAGATGGCAACCTCTGCTGGCAGAGGACATGGCAAGACGCATCCTAGAGGTTTTGTCCCATATTGCTTTCAAGTAATAGCAATACAGGAAATCAAGGCAAGTTTTGCTTGTGTGAACTTCCCCTGGTGGACTGGGGATGCCAATGGGATGCTTACTTGGTGGGCTGTTGCTCAGCATCACCATGAATTTCAAGATATGTCTCCTCACCCACGCCTCAAGCAGAGTGTTCACATCCACCTTGATGGTGTTACAACCCCTGGGGCTGGGGCTGTGCAGAGCTCCTGCACAAGAACCAAGCTGTGCCCCATGCCAGCAGAGACATCCCCTCCCCATGGAAATGTTAGGAGGTGGCTGCTTCTGCACTGTAAGCCCTGAAGCAGGTCGGTGCCAGCCAGGCTTGAGGTTTGTGTGCAATTGATGATCATTAGATGATGGAGGAAGAGAACAAGCCCTGCTCAGTAATGGTCTTGAGGGCCCGTGGACTCATCTTTCTTTCATTTACACTTCTGAATTTTTCATGCTATACTAATAAAACCTATTTCTACCACATTGTAGTCATTTGCTGAATCTTTTGACAAAGGAATACATTTGGCAGGGTGTCTCTTAATTGATTTGCAGCATCACTGCTCCATACTCCTCTCCTTGTTGGACAGCCACGGTGTACTCTGCAAAATTAGCTGGGAGCAGAAATTCACCAAAACATAAGATCAGCTGTACTGAGTCAACCCAAAAAAATGCATCTTGACATGATCCTACCTCTGATGGTGGCTGAGAGCAGATCCCTGCAAACAGGTATAAGCACAGGGCAGACACAGTGACACAAGCCTCCTATTAACTCTGGCTGCATTTAAAAGCAGGATTTGAGCCTGCACAGTATGAGCCTGTAAGTTCAACACCACAACTACCCAGGCATCTTGATGTAGCAACCTCAGCTACACCAAGCCAAACACACCTCACAGACACAGATAAACACAACTTTCCACTCTGCATTTAATCTTGCAGAAGATCTGGCTTCTCAGATTCTTTCTGCTGACAGCTGCCACCTGCAGAAATGAGTGGTCTTCTGACATTTGAGGGGGTAGAGCGGCTCATTACAGATTTGTGAGTACTGGAGCTGCAGCAAGGGTGGCGATGAGACACCAGGACCAGAACTGGGAAAGCAAGGGTTGGGAAAAGCCCACAAAGATTATAAATGTCTCCTTCCAATGCTTGCAAGGTATCAAATGTGCTCGGTGTGAAGCCACAGTGTTGCCACGTGATATGCAACCTCACAACTTAACCTTCTCTTGTGACTCCTTATTTGCATGGTGGCAGCACATGGGTGACCCAACCAGATCCCCTCTTCCCCCTTGGCAGTGAAAAATGTTACTCCTGGGGTAGCCCTGCACATCACTCAGCTGTCAGTGGATCTGGGATGCCCATGGCCACACAGATGAACATTGTGCCCAGTGCCTGACGAGTTCTGGGAATGAGGCCCTGGTGGGATCCTGCTATTTTAAATTAGCATGTTGAGTATGTCGTCATCTGTAAACTGCTCAGACCACACAGTGCAGGGGAAAACCAGAATGTGTCTCAGGGCATCTGTGAGGGCAGAGGGAAGAGAGGCAGGGAGTGATTCAGCCTGCCGGATCAGCCCACCATGGAGTGAGTGGTGATGCAGGACACTCAACACCTTGGAGGCCAGGGCAGCCCCTTCCAAACAAATTTTACAGCAAAATACTGGAGCTAGGTGTCACTGAGGTGCAAACGTGATAAGCTTTGACCTCTGGGCTTGCAGTATCTGAGAAATATTTGGCTCAGGGAGTTGTATGCAATTCCACAGGGAAGTGGTGGTTCCAGTGGGATGGGAACTTGCTGGCACCTCATGGGAGCAAACAGCCTGCTGGCTCAGGGCACCTCGCTAGGAAGGCTGAGCTGGGAACTGGGAGGGGTGTACTGCTGTTTATCCACCTTTCTGCTTTTCATTTCTGCCACAGCAGACTGTTTCCAGGGCAGTGTGAATTGTGCGTGAACAGTGAAAGTTACTTTTGCCAAGAAGTTGGAGATAAAGTGTTATTAGCAAACTTTTCCAATTTGAGCAACTCTGTGCTTCTGCCATCCTTGTCAGAAGGGCTACATCCTATTTCAGTCAGAAAAAATACCACAAACCTACCAACTACAGCCTCTACTTGGGAAATGAAAGTGTTTTCCTGAAATACAGCTGCCCAGGAATCAAGCCTACTGTGGGTAGGATGAGCAATGACCAGCAGGGGTTTTGGTCCCCACAACATGCTTGGACAGAGTTTCCTGCTGCTAATTCTCATTTGTGAGTATTGTGGTATTTCATGAGAAAGGCATGTGCTGTCAGAGATCTGCAGCAGAGATTGCAAGCAGGGCAGAGCCCAGGTACAGTCATGTTTTCTGTGCTGTATTGGGATGCTGTGTCAATCCTGTGGATGGTATGAGGTGAGACAAGGGGGGGGGCCAGCCTCCAGGTGACTCTGTGGTAACTCGCTGTGAACCAGGGACAGGAGACCTCAGCCTCATAGGAGCGCCTCAAAACTAAAACATCAGCACAGCACTTACACCGTGCAAAGGGGAAAACCCTGCAAGCCTCACAAGTACTTCTGTTAGGGTCCCCACATGCAGCACTGCGGATCAGGAAGTTGAGGTGGGTTAAAAACAAGCTAATAAAGGGGGAGTAAAGGTTGTTTTCAGCCATATCAGGTCCCTGTACTGGCTCATCAGTTTGCTCTGACAATATGTGCATCAATCAGAAGGAGGGATGTGGATGCAACAATGAACATGGATAGGGATGAACGAGTGAGACTGGCACTGAAGGGAATAATTGGGAAGCATCCTGATGGGAGGAGAAAGAGGGGACATATGAGATCTGGGGAATGAGATCAGAGTTGAGCTGAGCAGTGGGGTCATGCCATGAAAGCTGTTTTCTGCTCTTCAGCTCTGCCTCTGCTGAAGGCAAGTGGAGCAAGATATGCTCCAAGAAACCTCAGTATTGTTAAACATAGCTCAAGACTGAGCTGCAACTTTGTGCAACAGTGATGAATGGCTGCCTGCTCTGATTTATGGCTAAAGTTGCCTAGGTTGAGAGAAGGATGTAAATCTGCCCACCAGCATCTGTCCACCATCAAAGGTGCATGGTCCCCACGGAGGTGGGAGAGCACAGAGACAGAGCAATCAGCAGAACCGCAGCCCCACAGCTGCTGCCAGGGACATGCAATAGCCCTTCCAGTCTGATGGGGGCAGTGGGAAGGCTGGCACTGCTTTTTGAAAAGAAATTCCTTTGCTGCAGCAAAACTAATAGGAATAAGCAGCTGGCCAGGGGATATCATGCTGTTCTGTTTAATCCCAGAGTACCAAGGGGACTCTTGCTAGATCAGACTGACGCCCTCTGAAGTGCTGTGCCAAAAGCACAGAAAACGTTGTTTGGGAAGGAAGGCAGCAGTGGTACTCCCTTGGGAAAACACAGGAACAATGAATAAATCCTGTGCTTGTAGAAGTGGTGGCAAATAGCAGCACAGCAGGCAGCAGTCCCTCTCTGAAGCCTCCCAAAGCATCCCCTGGCCTTGCAAGAGGTCTTGGCACAGAAGCAATCCCTACCAGTTCTCACATGGCAGAAACAGCAGTGCCATAACTGCAAGTTTAACTCCACTCCAACACCGTCACGCCATTATTTCTTCAGGTGAAAAACACACGCTATTTTCCTTCTGTGCCCTACATCACAGCTGTCCCTTTGGTGTCTGGTTCCCTTCCCCTGAGGATGAGCAGGAAGCTCCCAGAGGACGACATCTGAGTAGCTCAATAGGGAGCTAGCACCAAGCCCTGGGAGCTCCTCTGTCTGATGAAATCATCTCACAGTGTGAAGATCCTCTCAGCTGAAATTGAAAAGTTATTTATTTCTCCTCTAAAGGGGAAAAAACATCTCACTGTGGAGGCTGTTTGTCCTTTGGGGCAGGACTCTCACTTTTGCCAGCTTCTGTATCTCTGTGCTGGCTTGGAGCAGTTGGATGCTCTGGCAGGCACGCAGGAAGGAGCAGTGCTGATGCTCTTCTGCCCACAGCCTCCCTTTGCCAGGTCAAGTACACTGAGGGGCAGAGATCAGGCACCAGCTTGAGCTGTTCATCTCCATGGGATGTGTTTTCCTGAGGATCACAACAGTGCTGCTGAGAGTACCTCTTTCTCCACTGCAGCCAGTCAGCAATGCAGAGGCTGCTTCTCCATCTCTTCCCTTGGGGCGCTGAACTCCCTTGATAGGACCCACAGCTGAGATGTCCTGCACTCTCCCTGGTGGTCCCAGGGATAGCAGTCTTCATTACCCAAAGGGACTATAAAGTTTGTACCTGTCCCCCAGGTTCTCCAAAGGGACATCAAGGCATCCAAGGTCCTGAGCCCCTCATTGAGGGGTTTTCCAGTGGAATGCTCATCCTGTCCACTCCAACTGGGACATGAGACCAGCTTAAAATCACACAGGGAATGGTTTTACCACTATTCTCATTCTGTACTGCCCTTTCATTTATCAAGGGTGGACTATTTCTAAGCATAGGCTAATCCTGCTCCCTCTGCCATCTGCATGAGGCACACTGCTCCCTTGAGTGCTCAGTGCCTTGCAGTATCCCACGCCAGCAGGGCATTGGAAAGGTTTCTGTGGATGTTAAATCAGCTACTCTGCTGGAATAAAGCAACCTCAGAGCAGGTGACAGCTGAAGAAGCTGCTCAGGGACAGTCTTTTTTCCAATAGAATTGCTTTTCCAGTCCTCAGAGACTCATTCAGAAACTTGACTTGGCAGAGATGTGACTTAGACCAAGATGATACTGCACAGGATAATTTTGCAAGCTCTGGGAAACTGGGAATCTGGGAAATGCTGCAGGAAACCCTTGTGGGTTGTGCATACAGATTTCTTATCCTGCTCAGAGGTTACCTGCTTGCTTGGATCCTGTGCTTAATAGGACTGCTTGTTTTTGCATAAGGGTCCTGCCTCAGGACTAAGCCTCCTATGTGGCAGAATAATAAAAATTTGCATTCAATAGCAACAATGCAGAAATGTGGACGCTGTTGTGTCACTGTCAGGCTCCAAACGTCAAAGGAATGGCTCATCCCATGGCCAGCAACACCAGCATGCCGATAGGGCTGAGTTTCCACTAGAGGGTTGTAGTGCTGTATGGAAGCAGATGCAGTTACTGTGGCAGAAATATTGTATGTACTCCAGGCCTTTGTCAGCAGATCAAAAGCATCCTGCGATATCCTGGCTTCCAGCAGTCTCTGCAGTCTCTGATGTACACAGCCTGCAAGCTGTGAGAGGGCTGGTGCCTGAGCAACCTGCTCCCTTGCCTTCCCTGAACAGCCTCCAGCACTCACATGACTCAGCACCCACAATACATATATACACATAGATAGATTGATACAGACATAGTCAGTAAACACACTGTGCCTATGCATATAACACACACAGACAGAATGTTTATTTGTGTACCTTGGATTTTGATGCATGAACAGCCACAAGGTATGGCAGAGGCAGAGCATGGCAATGAGCCAGGGCACCGCTGGTGAAGCAAAGCTCACAGCCTGGCAACATGGCAAATGGGTCAATTAGCAACATCGGCACAATGGTAAAATCATAGAATCATTTAGGTTGGAAAAACCCTTTAGGTCATTCAATCCAATCATTAACTGAGCACAGCCAAGGCCACCACTAAACCAAGTCCCTCAGTGCCACATCTACAGCATCTTCTAAATACCCCAAGTGACTCCACCACCTCCCTGGGCAGCCTGTTCCAATGTCTAACAATCCTTCAGTGAAGAAATTTTATCTAATATCAAATCTAAACCTCCTCTGGTGCAACTTGTGGCTATTTCCTCTTGTCCTAGTGCATGCTACTTGGAAGAAGAGGCCAATCCCCACCTTGCTACAACCTCCTTTCGGGTAGTTTTAGAGAGTGGTAAGGTCTCCAGTGTATCATCAGTGCTGAGTGCAAGGGGATGGTCACTTTGCTGATGCTGCTGGCCACACTGTTGCTCATCAGCAGACTTGGGAAGTGTTAGCTCTTCATGTACAGCTGCGGCTCCAGGTCAGGAGCCGCCATGCACTGCATTGCACCAAACACAGATGCTGGTCCCTGAAGATTGCAAGACAGCCTTAAGCAGGAGTCATCAGAGGGGACTGCCACTTTTGTCACCAACCACATCCCCATGTCCAGTGCAGCTCAGTAGGTCCGCATAGGTCCATGTGACCCCACTACATGTCTGTACATCTTTTAAAGTGGTCTTCATCTTTTTGCATGTGGATCTATAGAATCTGGAAGAGACCTTTAAGGGTCATGTGGTCCAATCCCCCTGCAATGACCCTGTGTGTGCAGCTTTCTGAGTAGCTGGTGTGCCAAGTGCTGACAAATGTACCAACCGGATGAGGGTGGGTTTACAGCTGAAAACAAAAAATGGAACTGTCTAGCACTGTGAAGAAAGCCCAAATATCACTGACGTTGCCTTCCTTTCACAAATATCATTGACGTTGCCTTCCTTTCACAGAAAGAGTGGGAAGGCAAATGCAACCACAAGGCTTGCCTGTAACATGGAAAACACAGTGTGACATTCACCAAGAATTTACATAGTGATCATTTTATGTGCCACCTGTTTGTCTGGTCCTATCACTATTTCCATTTACAGATAGATGGAAAATGGATTTTGCATACATTTTAATCCCTTTTGTTATCAGAAAGTCTTTGAGGAAGCAAGTAGGATATATTCTTGCAAAATAAATGATTATATCAAAAGATAGGCCTCAGTTACCCTGGAAGATGACTCAATCTTACCTAAATTCAGATGCCTAAAAGCCAACCATACAGTCAAGAGAGAATCATAGAATAACCCGAGTTGGAAAGCACCCACAATGATCATCAAATCCAACAGCCAGACTGTAGAGTGCTGAGACAGATTATCTGACCCAAAATAGGTATTTGAATCCCCTGCCCTTTAAAGCTGGCTGGTGGAGTGCCTCTTCTCATGCTAGCAGGGAAAACAAGGAGGTCAAGCAATGTGCTTCATGATGTAGAGGACAAAAAGGCACCAGGAGAGTCTCATTTGGGAAGACCTGCAAGGTGGACACATAGGGTTGGGAGAGTCACCTCCCACAAGTGATGGTTTCCATAAACAACTCTTAGACCTCATGCAGACCAGAGAGGCTGCAGAGCAGGGACTGGTGGTGGTGAAGCTTCTCCTCCTCTGAACTGGGTAAAGGTGGTGGCAACATGAGCTTTTGCTGAATGCAATGCAGAAGAGCTCTGTAACTCCAGGCCACAGGGATCAATCCTTTCCTCCTGGGTGCTGCCATCCCTTGGTGGATGAGCAACGATGGGCAATGAATTTTGGAAAGCTATGGCAGAAAACCATAGTGTGAAGGAGGGTTTGGGGTGTATTATGGTCAGCTGAGAAGGAGGGGAGGGAAGGAACATAAGTTCACTATCTGGGAATAAGGTGTCTCTGGACCTGTAGGTTAGAAGGCTAGATTATGTTTGTTGAATTGCCTATTCTAACCAGTGAGGACATTTATAATCATCATGCAATAAATGTGTTTATTACAAATCTTTAACATCTAAAATTCCTGTAGAAGATTTAAAAATAATAATTTTTAAAAAGGATGTATGTTATCTGGGCAGTGTAAATGGTCAGGTGCAGGGGAGAGCAGCTGTGCACAAGCACCTGTGCCCCATCAAACAGCACTGAAACCCCCCAGCCTTGGTGTGGCACAAAGGCAGGCATCTGTCTGTGCCTGTTTTTGAGAACAGCTCTGCAAACCCTCTTCTCACATAGCGAGGAGCCTCATTCCCTCCCGAAGGAGTCATAAAATACAGCTTTATCCATCCTGCATGCTGCAATCAGGCAGGTTTAAGAGCTTAAGCACTCGTAGGGTAGCAATGTTAAAAAATGTTGCACCGACCTGTCTGCCTGCCTCGTTCCGCATCGCTACTCAAACCGCTCCTCAGAACGGACTTACGGGGCACATTGTTGGTGATGGAGGCAGAACACTAAACTTGCTAATGGACAGGGAGTTGTTATGATCACGTCCTTCGGAGGCTGTGCCCAGGGCGATTAGCAGCTCGCACAAAGAGCCCGGTGCAGCTCCCCCTGCTTCTCTCACCAGCCAGCTGCTGAGCCGTGGAGCATGGGGATCTCGTGCACCAGCCAAAGAAGATGGCAGCAAACAGATTTAATCGCTTTAGGCTGTTTTATTAAACAAAGCCAATCAAAACAAACCCAACCCCACCAGCGACACACCAGCTCCTCATTTACACAAGACTCCTTTCCCCAACCCCGGGCGAACAAAAAGGCTGAAGTGTAAATGAGATCAGCGTGGCTGAGTGTTCTGCACATGAATATTTATCAAGGAAGACCGGAGAGGGGCCGATTTGCCGACCTCCTGCAACAACAGGAGCTTTGTCATCAACAAGTGGGAGGGAAAGGGTAGGTGAAGAGGCTGGTCCGTGCCTTTGTGCCGGCAGGGGCACGCGAGATGCTGGCGAAAGGTTCTGCTCGCGTGTGAGAATAACAGTGGGAGCCACCGGTCAGGAACGACGCTGAGACGATCCCGGGCTTTGGGACAAAAGCTAAGTACAGCAAAGTTATGAAGCAAGCATACAATGCCTCTTACAATCATGCAATCAGCTTGCAAGATGCACTTTAGGGAAAAAAAACTCCAAAGAACTAACAGAAAGCTGTTACCATTCCTTGGGCATGCCACGTGTTCATGATAAATCTTTTTCCTGAAGAAAAAAGCAAGGTTAAACCAAACTCCAAAGCCCATCAAGCAGGAGATTTACAGCAATCTAACTGGGTTATGGGTTCCTTTCTTAAACAGTTGAATTACGGCAGCTTCTGGGTATTGATATATTAAGTGTGATGACCCTCTTCAGCACTGTGGAGACTTAGGGTATGAGCAGCAATGGAGAGATAGCACTAGTTATTGTTTTAATGTGTATTTCAAAGTCGCTTCCAAAAAAGAAGATGAGATAGTAGTTGAATATTCCAGCCACAGACATAAGGAACAGGAACAAAATGATGCGCTTTCCAAACAGGTAGCCAGGAGTGCTGAGGAGACAGAAATGGGGTAAAGCAATTCGTTAATGTGTGTGACCTCACGTGAGAACTTTGGACTTTGCTATTGGGACCAGCTGAAAGACCTCAGAGGCTGAGACAACGGAGCAAATTTCTGTTCTGTCTTGCACTGCAAGGCAGCTGCATGGTCTTAAAATGTCATATTCAGGACCCATTTGGGCCTGGATTTGGCCTCCTGTTCTCAGCATAGGCTGCTGCTTACAAAAGTCTCTGTTCAGAGGGACTTGAATGTATTATCAGCCATCAACAGCTGTGGGACAACTTTATTCCACATGTGCATAACAGGCTTTATTAATATAAAAAGACAATATTGTGCAAATAGTGGCACAAATAAGCAAATGTGTGTTTGCAGAGGCTGTGAGCAGGGGCTGCAGAACCCCTGACTCCGGTGGTGCTGCATATCCAGTGTCTCCCACAGCTACTCCCCTTCATCCAAATGAGAGGAGCTCTCCTCTGCTACCCAATGCCAGCAGCTGTTGCAGGCAGCACCACAAGCCAGAGGCTGTGCCTGTGGAAGTGGCGGTATCCAACTGTGCTGCTGCCACATTCTGGGTTTTGTGAAGAGGCTCTGCAAGTCCTTACCTCTGAGTCCTCTCCCCGAGGTAGCCCACAAAGTACTTCTGCCTCACAAACAAGTACATCAGGCCAGCAAAGGCAGCAGGAGCTGGGGAAAGGGTAAAAGAAGGCATTACAAACACTGGCTCACATCTCACTGAATCTGCTGTTCTCATCTGCTGCCTGGGTCAGACTGGGAAATGGGAATCAGCAGTCTTGGGTTGTGGGACAAGCACTGGAACTGGGATGGAGACCTCTGCATGGGAAACACAGCTCTTGCCTTGCCCTTGCTCCAGCTTTTCTGAAGACTTTGTGAGTATAATCCTGCCCACAACCATTCCCACTGCAGAGCACGCACTCATCACCTTCATGCCAGTACCTAAAGGGAGCCTACAAGAAAGATGGAGTGACTTTTTACAAGGGCATGAAGTGATAGGGTAAGGAGGAATAGCTCTAATCTGAAAGAGGGCAGGTTTAGATTATATATAAGGAAGAAGTTCTTCACTATGAGTGTAATGAGGCACTGGAACAGGCTTCACAGAGAAGTTTTGGATGCCCCATCCTTGGAAGTGTTCAAAGCCTGGCTGGACAGGGCTTTGAGCAACCTGGTCTAGTGGAAGGTGTCCCTACTCCTGGCAAGGGAGTTGGAATGAGGTGATCTTTAAGATCTTTTCCAACTCAAACTATTCAATTATTCTGTAAAATGCAGTGTGGGTCATGGCAGGCTCAGGAAAGAGGTTGCCAACTCAGTCAATGTCCTCACCAGAAATAAAAGGCAACAGATACATGCATTTCACTAGCAGCAGGTGGAAGGCTATACGATGGTCCAATACTAATTTCTGAGTATATAAAAAGGGGCCTTCCCCCATAATTCTGGCTTTACCCACAACTGCAGGCAAAAGGTCCTCTTCTCCTATTCAGAAAACTCTTTTTTTTTATTTCTCAGAAAGAATAGCCATGGACCCCAGGTAAGTACTCAACTTCAGGTAAACTCACATTGCATTGAAGAGAACCATACTTAGAAACGCAGGCAAATACTACTGGGCTGCCTTCAGCACTGGGGAGGACTGGCAGTTCTGGCAATTTAATAAAATGAGCCTATTTCCCATCCCAAAAGTGAATAATGTGGCATCCAGCAACCAAGTACTAAACCCATCACACCAAACAAAGGGAACTCATCCATAATGCCAGGAGGGGAAATGTTCCTGGCCCAGAATGCCTTGAATCATGTCTGAGAACACATCTGTTGGCATTAGCCATGCCATGAGTGTGCTGCTACTCAAACAGCATGTGTAGCTGCAGGACAGGAGGGTGAGACAGGTTCCCCTGCTACTGGAGCACCAGTCCCTGGAATTGTAACTTCCAAAGCACTCACCATCCTCTCCTGAAAGAGCTGCAAGGTTCAAAGGACACACACACAGAGAGAAAAAAAAGAATGCTACCTTGGCTGCAGAGAAGGCCAGCACACCAAAGCACAGCAAGAAACGTTGGGTATGTGTGTCCGCAGTTCTGGCTAGAATGCAATTTAGAGGAAATAAATCAGAACACATGGAAATAGAAACAAAATCAACGTGTTTCACCAGCAGAGAATGGCGGGGTGTGAATTTGGGCTGCACCAATGCCATTGAGGGCAGTCTTTTACCCCAGAACGTTGGGAGGCTCCTGACCTGCCAGGAACTGGCTGGTGTGTTTGTGCCTGACCAGGGCTTCTCCTCACCCACGTCTGCTTCCTTGTTTCCTCTCATAGATAATGGATGCCTTTGTCCTGCCTGATGAGAAAAACAAACCCTCCCATGCACTTGTCTGGCACCTACAAAACCCACTTTCTCTCTAAGCTGTTTGATCATGGCACATGTATAAGAGATGCTTTCTTCTTTATTGGCTTAAAATCCTCATAATTGAGTCATATTAATGAAGTTACTGAATGAAAACAAGAAAAGTAGAATTGCACCACAAGTAAGGGCATCTCACAGAGTTAACATGTGTCATTGCAGGGGAACAGGAATAGTTTCCAGCTGCCTCCTTCAGCTGGAAATGCTTTTTGAGGGGGAAACACTCTACCCTTGGAAGAGATTGTACACCTGTGAAGGGCAGTACTTGGACATCCTATCCAATTTCAAGCACATTGACAGTACTTCAGAGGTAATAAAAGATATTTTTTGTTCTTTTCTGATTTAGAATTAAAGATCTCAAAGATGAGAGGTAAGAATGTATACTGGAACAGGTTGCCCAGGGAGGTGATAGATGCCCCATCCCTGGAAACATTCAAGATCAGGTGGGACAGAGCTCTATACAACCATCAGTTCAAGAAATCCCTGCTTACAGAGGGGGTGGACTAGATGACCTTTAAATGCCCCTTCCAATGTAAAATATTCTACGATTCTGTATGGTAAAGAAGTGGAGAAGCAGAGACCTGTGTGCCAAGAGAGGTGCCAGGGACCAAGAGGTTTATACAAGCTCTGCCATCCGCCTGCTGCTGAGAAAGCTGGTGTCTCTCTGCTGTCTCTTTCCTTTTGAACCACAGTGCCCTTGGAACTCAGGCTGTGCTTGTGTCACACTTTCAGCACAGAGGGGTGAACTGGTTCCCAAAAGATGGATACTCCTCATGGCTGCAAGACCGACATAAATGCAGCACACAGAGGGTGCTGGGCTCACCCAGCAAACGTATTGGAGAACCACAGGTCTGAACACTGTCACAACAGGCACAGCAAAGGATTATGTAGAAATCCTTCACCTGAGGGCATTTGAAACCCACCTCCGGGCCCCAAAAGGGTTAGGATTAAACCCTAATGAAGACTGTGATGAACCCCACTCTGACCCCACTGGCTCCTCAGGTCTTATCTACTCACTTGGCAGTGTAGACCCGGTCGAAGGGAGAGCATCCCTGTCGCTGGAATCCCTTTCCGTTGCAGTGTTTGCTTTCATGCTCCAATTTGTAAGCAAAAAAGGCTGTTAAAAAAGCACAAAATATTCAACCTGAGATATAATTTGGAGATACTGCAGAAGCTGGAATCTGTGGGCTCAGGTCTATTTTCATGAGTAACCAGGATGGTCAGACAGCAAAAGAAAACATTGGGTCTGTGGAGGTGCAGGATGTGGCCAGTGTGCTCACTCTGTCACCCAGGTTTAGCCAAACCCTCTGTGCAAGAGTGCAGTGCAATGCAACTTCATGCATCCTCAGGTGTCCCTGGGTGACTGGTCGCAGGCTCTCACCTCTGTGCCCTGCTTCATCCCCACATTGTACTTCTGGCAGCCTGCTCCTCTTCTGCAGAGGCACTGCCCTTTGAACCCCCAGCGGGAAAAGAGCTTTCCAGTCAGAGCTGCCAATCCCAAATCTTGCTCTCCAACAGAGCAGGGAGACAATGGAATCCATTCTCTTTTAGTGAAACCCATTTGCCAATCCAGAGACACCCTGCAGGGTTGGTTCTTTTCCCCGAAAGGACCCTTGAAAGCCTTGTCCTGATGGCTGATCTCTATGAGTCCACCTTGTGTGCATCCTCCTTTTAAGCTACAGTGTTGTGTCAGTGTTAGCTCCTGCGAAAATGCAGCACCTCAAGATAATGTATCATGTGCTTGACAAACACGTTTTATCTGATAACACTAAACCAGAGGCCATCAATCATGTGTCTAAATACACCAGAGAGAGTCTTGGAAAGCTACAAGCTGCAAGCTTTTTGTTGTTGTGCACCCCATCTCAGTGCATCCAAATCACTCTGTAGCATAAAAGATAGCCCATCAGAAAATACATTATTATAATAATAGAAATGTAACTAGACAAACTGTGGGATTTCATCCCTGCAATCTGAAGAGTTGCATCTTTATCCCCCTCATTGATGCTGTAAATAGGTCTGTTGTACTTCCATTGTCCTCACTAACAGCTACTGAGTTCTTTACTTTTCAGTATTGTGTGATTCCCTGGGTACATACAGCCTTTCTCCAGAAAAACCCACAGTGCTTTAAACCAGCATCCCTACACAGACTGCAAACCCTCCCATTGCCACCAGCATGATGCACTGGCCAGCTCCTGGAGGACCCAGACCAGACACCATCTGGTGGCACAGGCAGCGGGAGTTCCCAGCATCTCCACCTGCCCACCAGCCCAGCCTTTGGCACGAGGTTATTAACCTGCCTACAGCAACTAAGAGGACCTAATTGAAGAGGAGTAGGTTGATCAACAACTTTTTGTCCAGTGCAAAGCTGCAGTGATAAGAAACCACTTCTTGCAGGTCTGGGATCACGCGGGCTCACTAGCAGCGTACCACCTCCTCCCTTCCTTTTAACATGTGTGTGAAATCGTTAGAAGATACCGCAGCTCCCAAGAAAGCCATGTAAGCTATTTATCTCCATCTCCACTGCTGTAGGTGCCACCACTTCCAAAATGTCAGCATGCTGTTATAGAGAGGCTTCACAACGCCGAGAGGCAAGAGGATGGTATCACAAGCCAGCATGAGATAAGTGAGAGGAGCAAGACTGGACCGGAGTGGTTTATTTCAGCTCAACTGTTCCAGGAGATAATGCCCTGAAGTTCCAGAGCTGCACAGACTGCCCAGAGCCTGAACTGTGTCAGTGCCACTCTGATCAATTTAATGTGCAAGAGTTCAGAGTAAGCCTAGTTGTTTCAAAAGTCCATGCCAACAGAAACCACGAGCTGAAGATTCAACCTAGTCAGTGCTGGCAAATGTGCCCCTTCTTTCTCTCAGCTTCACTTTGCTTCTTCCATCCTGATGTTCTCAGGAATGACCACTGATTTTATCCTGAAAGCTTCTGGATTGCAACATCTCTCTGACGACAGAACAAAACTTCAAGCTACACGTGTGACTCAGCAGTATGTGGCCATGAGTCATTCTGCAGGATATGGAGATTGCCAACATGAACATCATGGTAATGTAAATGGACATCACACAGGGGTAGCACCACCTCCATCTTTATGAAGAACTGCACTCACCCAAGGTGTTCTCTAATCCTTTACCAGATGCAGAGAAGCATGTAATCACAAATTTACATAGTACAGACTTCAGGTACTTAGAGACACTCGAGCAGATCCCCAAGTGCTTTGCTGAATAAGAGCCACAGCAAGAGTTAAGTTACAACTGAGAACCCTTGACAAGCATTTCTACTGCCTTAATTATTTCATTCATTGCAAGACTGCATATCAGGTCTGGTCTTTCTAGACAGAAAGCCTCGGAAGAGGAAATTAGATAATGCAAGGCTTGAAATCATGGTTTAGGACAATCTGCCTCACGTGACTGGCACACTAAGTTTTCTGTCAAGAGTCCTGCTTCCCCTTTGCAGCAGTTGGGTCAGTAATCTCACAGATTGCCATGAGATAAAAGTGCATCTCAGGATGGAAGGCTGACAAGTCTGAGTGAAAGGAAAAAACACCTGTATATAAAGTGATGTGATTAAATAGTAAGAAATGTATATTTGACACATTTTCTTAACTGTAGTATGTTCTCTGCTCTCAGCAAGCCATGCCCATGATCTCACACGCTGTGCATTTATCAGAAAACAACATTTGGTTAAATTATGTAGTATTTAGTGCCTAATGTTGAAACAAAACCACTCTGCATCTCTTTTTTTTTTTTCTCTCTAGCAGCTAGGCTCCCACCACTTCCCCTCTCTGTAGCAGCCCAAGAATAGCCCATGTCCTAGGACTGAATGTGAGTTTGTGCTCAGTGGGATTTGTAATGAGAAACCTTCACTAAAGATTTCTGGAACTTGTACCAGCCTCTCATCCCACGCTGATTCTCCTTGAACCTGGGCAAACTCCATGCAAAACTCATTCCTTTCCTTGTGTTCTGGGCAGAATTTCCTGCTAAAATGATTAACTATTTGTAAGAGATGATGATCAAGTTAAAATCTAATTTGCACAGGAGAGAAACTTGTTTTATTCAAAAAGTCCTGAAGAATAGTAAGGAGTATAGGAAGTCTGAATGAGCTAGAAGAGGAAACTTCACTATCACAGGAAATGCGCAGTGTTCTTGGGAGCACAGCTACATGAGATGGCTTATACTGCAGGACTTGGAGATGCAGGAAAGTGGGATAGCTGCCTGCCTACAAATGACCCCCACAGACTCCTCCAACGAGGCAGTGCAGTTCTGTCCCCTTCACCCAGCTCCATTCATAGGTCTGACCCATTCCACCCCTCTGTGGACCCCCAGCCACTGCCCACAGCAGCAGCTGCTTCAGAGCAGCCCTGGCTGACCACAGTAGGGACCTACCTAAGCCAGGAAAGGAGGTCTCAGTCATCCAATTAAAATGCATATTGTCACAGGGTATCCCACTGTATTAATCCTTTCACTAGTCCACACCTATAACAAACTCACTCTAGAATATCACAGACTAGGACCGTGCAACTGCCAGGATACTGCCACACTGGCACACAAAATTCCAAGCCTAGAAGACCATTTCAAAAACCAAAGCCATATATAAGCACACATGCCCTTATAACCAGAGATTATCCATCTGAGATCAGCTCAGCATTCATCATCCACAACTTTCCTCAGCTCCCTTTTAGACCTTAAATAAATGGTTGTTTTTGTCTTACCGTTCTGGACAACGCTTAGCAAGGTGACAATGGCAAGCAGGACAATGCTTCCCAGGGTCTCCTGGTCCATTTTTTGAGTGGGCCGTCAGGGTGGAAGGTGCAGCCTTGGTGGCAGCTCAGTACTACGAGCACAGAAGGAGGAAGTGAAGGTCTTATCTTGAATCATGAAACACTTCCTATGGCTTCACAGGAGAGTGACAGCATTTTGTATTCCAGTGCCTGTCAGATCAACAAGCTCAGGCGTTGTCACTCGTCATATACAAATGAAGCACAGAGAAACAAGATATTATATGTCTGTGATCTAAGAGGATCTATAATGTGGAAAGACATCTACTGCCATTCCTACACAGGAGGAAAAATAGCAACCTTGATATCTGAAGCATGTCTGAGCATTTGGCTAGCCGTGTGGAACAGCAGAAGGCTGGAAGAAACCAGCCAGCCTGTCACACCATTGTCAGCAAGTGTCCAACCTCCCCACAAGTATCTGGGAGGAGAAATAATGCTGGTGAGTCTCAGTAACGCTGTTGCTCTCAGGCAGATGCTCTCCCTGGTCACATTTCTATCAGCCTCACCAGTGAGGAGCAAAAGCTCCTGATCCACCTGACGTATTGGAATGGCAGTACACTAATGCTGTGAGCACTGCGAGTGAGCACAGAAGTATGTCTTTCATTACTAGGCATGGATCCTGTGTTCTTCTCTCCACAACTACCTCCCTCGAAGTCAGTGACAGCTACAAGAACTCAGGCCTAGACTTCACAGTTGTACCTCAGTTTTAGTACTTGAAGCCCCATATGGCTGATACAATTGCTGCAGCATGTTCACAGCTTGGCTCTGACCCCCTGATGAAGACTGCAAAGAAGCACAGGCTGAGGTGTTTGGAAGTGTAGTGGGTCGACCTTCTCTGAACATCAGGTGCCTACCAAAATCACTCTATCCTCTCCTAAGCAGGACAGGGGAGAGAGAATATAAAAAAGGTTCATGAGTTGAGATAAGAACAGGGAGTGTCTAAGTTTAGAGAACTTAGAAAAATTTATAACTAAAACAGAGAGACAAGTCTCCTTTAATTTCAAAACAAAATTTAATTAAGGTATGATAAATGGAAGGATAACAGTTCCTAGCTATGATATATATATGTATATTCAAGAGACAACAGAACAACCAAGGCAGAATGAATAAAAACTCCTGGATCAAAACCCCCCACAAACACACACACAGTCTGTCCCCGGTATTTACGGGCAGCGAGCGAGGAGATGAGTGGCTGGTGTTGGGATGCCCCCGGGGGGGTGGTGGATGGGAAGAAAGGCTCCGGTGTGTCCCTCCGAAAGGCTCGGGGCTGCTGGTCTCGGGCTGGAGCTTCCGATGTAAGAAAAGTTCTCCCACGTCTAGGATGGGCGCCGCCGGCTCCCTCACAGAAGGCCCGATGTAAGGGGCCCCCCGGCTNTATCCTTTCCCAGTTACTGTCACAGGCAAAACTGACTTGACTTGAGGAAATTAACTGAAGTTTTTGCCAATGAAATCAGAGTAGGATGATAGAAGTAAAAGTGCATCTTTAAATGCCTCTCCCCACTCCCTTCTTCCCAGGTTTAATTTAATTTGCAATTTCTCTCTGTCCTTCCGCCAGCAGCACCAGGAAATGAGCAACAGGGGATATGGTCAGTTCATCACACATGGTCTCTGCCATGCCTTCCTCTTCAGGGGGAAGACTCCTCACCGTCTTTCACTGCTCCAGAATGGGGTCCCTCTAACACAAGACAGTCTTCCATGAACCTTTCCAGGGCGTCTTCCATGAGAATCTTTCCCAGGGGCTGCACTTCTTCATGAACTTCTCCGGTGTGGGTCCTTCACTGGGGTCACACGTCCTGCCAGCAAACCTGCTCCGTTGTGGGATCCTTTCTCCACAGGGTCTCAGTACAGGCTTCCCATGGAGTCACAGCCTCCTTTGGGCATCCATCTGCTCTAGTGTCTTGAGCACCCCCTCCCTCTCCTTCTCTGCTGACCTTGGTGTCTGCAGAACTCTCACATACTCTCACTCCTCTCTCCAGATGCAATTTTCTTCTATGCAATGACTTTTCCCCCTTCTTAAATCTTATCCCAGAGGTGCTACCATTGCCGCTGATGGGCTTGACCTCGACCAGTGGTGAGTCTGCTTGGAGCTGGCTGGCATTGGCTCTGTTCGTCATGGGGGAAGCTTCTGACAGATACTCACAGAAGTCACCCCTACAGCACTCCACTACCAAAGCCTTGCCATGCAAACTCAATGCAGACAGGTGCAGAAAGTCACACAGCTTCTGTCAGATTGCTGAAAAGCATCCTCATCCAAAATGCACATCTCTCACTGACCTGAACTACTCTGTTCCCTTCTGCCCATATTCTGATTGAGAAAAGCCTTAAGAAAAAATGCTTACCTTTAGCAGGAATTTAACACTAATAAAAAGTAACATTTTCACTGGATTTAGCTCTGCACAACTTTTGCCCCATCTCTCTGTCTGTCTCTACTCCACCATGTGCTACTCAAGTGGTCCTGAGTGCTGCATAGCATCCAAACCATGGCTGTCTAACTGGTTACCTCTCCCTAGATAGGACAGAGCCAGGCAGGAGTGCCCAGCAGAAGACGAGTTGCAAAAATCAGTCTTGGGGATACATCCACTTACAATGGTGCTTTTATCCAGTCTCTCTATCATGCAAAATTTTATGACCTGCACTATTAGATATGGAAAACTCTCAGGTACTTTGGGTACAAGCAAATAAAGAGAAATGAATGGGTTAAGAGGTAGGTGATTAACTCTGTGACCTGTGACCTACTGTTATCTTAAAAGGAAAAGGCTCTCTTTTGAGGAGACCTTCCCGACAGTCCACATAGGCATGACTGTGAGAAGCAGCATCATAATGATCATCTAGGTTTAGATTTGGCCTGTGATATTTTCTACAGATTTTAACTCTTGCCAAATTTGCTTTAGGAAAAACCCCAAATCCAAGTACAAAAAGAGAAGTACTATAGCTCTTTGAGAATGCTTTTACTCAGGCTAAAGTTCTTTTTTTCCCCCCAAAATGATCCTTCCTTATAGACTATCAAAGTTAATGTTTTGTGGTCTACAGAGTACAGGATTGTAGCTGGTATTTAGGATGATACTTAATGGTAAGCATCTACTAATCTTCTGAGAAGAAAAGCCCACAGTTTTGGAAGTGGAGTTATGGAATTAAGTCAAAGAGGAATATTGTCTAAGCAGAGGTCAATGTTATGACTGTAAAGAAAGGAGCTGTGCATGGACACAGTGAGGGGTGTAGTGGGACAGCAAGAGGGAGCTGCTAACAGGAGAGGGCGAAGGGGACAGCACAGGTCCTCAGGGCAACTATGAAAGGAGGACTCCCAGTCATCCTCCCACAGCAGATACTGAGCCTTCTCTTTCTTCTGCCTGTTTTACACTGCTGCAAACCTACCAGCCAGCCTGCAGCTTGCTTTTGATTTACAGTGGCAGAACAAGCACATGAGCCTGCTCCAGCTTGCCAAGAAAAACACACACTTCCCTGCTATCAAAGACTTCCGAAAGGTGGCTTCTACTCAGCAGAAGTCTCATGTAAACCACCATAGGTTTGAAGTTGCCATAATACAAAAAAACCCCACAACATACCATGTGCTTATGCAAGCAGTCTTTCCAGCTGACTGACCCAAGCTCCCAGCCCTCGATCTGTGTGCTGGCCAGGTCGCAAGAGCTGAGCTATTGATGCCTTCACTTCCTCCGTGTCCTGCGCCTTGTTATCCAGTCAGTGCCTCTCACCACACCCTCATTCCCACTTTGCTCTTCTCTTCTGCCCCTTCTGATTTCCACCTAGCACCTCTTGGCATCACAGGATGCTTTGGCATTTTGGTGCTTGGCACCCCTGGCACTTTGCTGGAAATGCAGCCTTTTACCTCCTCTTACCAAGGTTTGCTCCAAAGTCACCTGTCATGTCTGCGTGGAGGAAAACAGGGTTTCACACTCCTTCATGCAATAAAAAAACCTATGACATCAATTCCAAGGCTTGCTAAAATGATTTCTGGGTGTGAAGGGAGAAAAAAGCTTTGCCAGCAAGAATCTGTTTGGTATGGCTGCCTTAAAATATAAATTGCAGAGGTCTGGGGTTTTGTATGGTTTGGTGGGGGGTTTTTTGTTGTTTTTCTGGTTGGTTTGTTTTTTGGTTTTTGTTTGTTTGGTTGTTTTGTTTGGGGTTTTTTGTTTTTTTGTTTTTTTTTTTTGGGGGGTTTTTTTTGTTTGTTTGGGGGGGGTTGGTTTTTTTTTTGTTTTGTGTTTTTTGTTGGGTTTTTTTTGTTTGTTTTTTTTTGTGTTGTTTGTTTGGGTTTTTTTAAGTACAACATCTCTCTGAGGACTCTGCTTGAGGAAAATCAAGATGGTATGAGAGATGTGGAAGAAGTCCTTTACCATGTCAAGTCTGTTGTGTAGTCAGAGCAGAAACTCTTTGTGGAGAGGAATACTACTTTTTCACACCCCTTAGCACAGGATAGAAGGAAGTTCTGGCAACTTGTTTTCAATCTGGGGAATTGTCTTGACAAGGAAGAGCTAAGATGGGGCTAAAATGACTCTGCAAACAGCTTCTGCACATTTTAAATTGTTCCCTCTCCCTGAGACCTAAACATACACACAGGATCACTGCCTGGTTCAGACAAAGCTGGCACCACTGGAAAACCCTGCCCAGCTGGAAGAAAGATCTGTGCAAGACACCTCCATCATAGCTGGCCATTTGAAATAGCAGAGTTTTCTCAAGTAGGCAAAAATAAAAAAGGGGGAGATGGTAGGGATACGTACCTTAGGAAACAGGGCCTGCACCCTCTGTAACCTCCAGCTGTTGTTGGACCTCTTGGCAGAGGTAATTCTGCACTTCAGCAGCTGCTGTCAGACCCCAGCCCTTCTGCTTGCTGCATTGCTGTTTGACATCCACATCGTCCTGTCTGAGGAAAATAACCTTGACATAGTGAGCCATGAAGCTCACAAAAATGTGCAAAGCCAGCGAGCTTTCCCAGTTGTGCTGTGAGTCTTCCTGCACATTAATCTCCTCCTCTGAAATCTTGAACAGCCAGTCAAAATAATCCTTTTGTAGAATTGCTTTCATAGTGAAGAGGAAAGGACTGGGAACACAGTTCTATAAATATCATCTCTCCTCTCCTTTCATGGACTCTGATCAGTGCTCAGTGAGGACTCCAGTGAAAGTGTGTCTCTTGATAAAAGCTGTTCATATGAAAGTCCCCTATATAAATGTCAGGTGACACACAGCCATCATGCTTTATCATAAATGCAATGGGAACACAAGCTCCTTGAACTGGCTGGTTAATATTAGCACTGTGCTTTGCAAACTTAAAGCACTGCAGAACCATCAAATATAGTACACGCACACACGTGTGGGTGACTACCTGCCGTCACGTCAGTCTGCTTCAGCATCGCATCCTTGCTGGAGCTTGACAAAACCTCAACACAGCACAGGAACACGGCTAGAAATGTGATGTGCAACACAAAGAAAGGGGCAATGCTGCAGTTTTTAAAATGCTGTCTTCATTTTTCACAGCCAAGAAAATCACACTGTCAGAGCACTGCCTCAAAAACCCCTCCTTCTCCACATTTTGCAGGCTTCTTCCTTTCACTTACTGTCTTCATGCTCAATTTGTAAAATTTCAGCTCTAAACACAGAGCTAGAAGACAGAGCCTGTAGTCCCTCTGGGCCCCCTGGCACATCCTACTCCTCCTCACCCTCTGTCTCTCATTGTTTCAGTTTAACCCCAGTCAGCAGCTCATCCCCATGCAGCCACTCACTCATTCCCCACCACAGGGATGGGAGAGAGAATCAGAAGGCTAAAAGTGAGAAAAGGGAAAGCAAAAGCCATCCATGCAAGCAAAATAAAACCAGGAATTCATTCCCTGTTTCCCACAGACAGGTAGGTGTTCAGCTATTTCCAGGAAAGCCAGGCTCCATCATGCATAATGGTTACCTGGGCACACAATGCCATCACTCTGAACATCTCCCCCTTCCTTCTTCTTCCCCCAGTGTTATATGCTGAGCATGATGCCATATGGTATGGGATAACCCTTGGATCAGTTGGGGTCAGTTGACCCAGATGTGTCCCCTCCCAGCTTCTTGTGCACCCCCAGCCCACTCACTGGTGGGGTGATGTGAGAAGCAGAAAAGACCTTGGCTCTGTGTAAGCCCTGCTCAGCAGTAACTAAAACATCCCTTTGTGATCAACTCTGTTTCTAGCACAAACCAAAAACACAGCCCCATACCAGTTACTGTGAAGGAAACTGCCTCTACCCAAAAACCAGAACATTCACATCTGCTGTCCTCTTCCTGTTTGCAGAAGCACCACACTGCTGACTGACATCCCTGCGGCTGCATTTCACCTCTGGGGTCCCTTTCTTCAGCACTGCTGCCTTACTAGTGAGCCCTGTGCAGGTGGCTGGGTTTATCTTTATTAAAGTTCAGTGGGTTGAGCCTGGAGAGTTGCTGCAATGTAGCAAGATCTGTTTGAATCCAAGTTCCTCCATCAGGATGCTGGAAAGCCACATCCAACATGGGCACATCCCCCGGTTTGGTAGTTTTTCTGCTACTGAGAGACTGAATTGAGCAGAGCCAGGACAGCTCCTTCTGAAGCCTCTAAGGCAAAGCCCCGTGATTTTCCAGAGAGCTATTCATTAGTGGGGTTGGAACAGTGCTCAATGAGTGGCAAAGTCACTTCACATGGATGTTCTTTCTGTTGTCTTTCCCTCCCTTGCACCCAAGATGCAGCTTCTCAGCAGCCACTGGGATACCATGTAGTGTCACTGTGGTGGGCTCCAGACAGCCCAGACAACCACCCACCCTATCACACGGCAAAATTCACAGAATCACAGAAGGGTTAAGGTTGGAATGAACTTCTTGTCCAACTACCTGCTCAAGCAGGGCCACCTAGAATAGGTTGTCCAGGATCATGTCCAGTGAGCTGTTAAATATCTCCAAGGAAGAAGATTCCGCAACCTTTTTGGGCAACCTGTGCCTGTGCTTTATCACACTCACAGTGAAAAAGTGTTTCCTGATGTTCAGAGGGAACCTCCTATGTGTCAGTCTGTGCCCATTGCTTCTGTCCTGTCACTGGGCGCCACTGAGAAGAGCCTGATTGTATCCTCTTTGTACCCTACCTTCAGGTATTCATCAACTTGGATGAGATCCCTCCTGAGCCTTCTCTTCTCCAGGCTGAATTGTCTCAGTTTCTTCATAGGAGAGATGTTTTAGTCTCTTAATCATCTTTGTGGCCATCTGCTGGACTCTCCAGTATGTCCATATCTCTCATGAACTGAGGAGCCCAGAACAGCATGTACTGGTGCATGTGCTGGGTTTTTTTGTCCACAGCTCCAGGACTTTGCACTTCTCCTTGTTGAACTTCATGAAGTACATGTCAGCCCATTTCTCCAACCTGTCAAAGTCCCTCTGGATAGCAGCATCACCCTCTGATCTGTCAGTCATCCCTCTGAGTTTGGTGCCTGCAAACTTGTTGAGGATTCACTCTGCCCCATCATACAGATCGTCAGTGGAATGTTGAGCAGTACTGATCTCTTGGGTACACTGCTAGTTACTGACCTCCAAATAGATCATGCTGCTGATCACCACCTTCTGGTGAACCCTACTGCTCAGCCACTTTCCAATCCATCTCAACCAACACATCAACAGCTTCTCTGTGATGACCTCACAGGAGACAGTGTCAAAGGCCTCACTGTGGTTCAGGTAGACAATATCCACTGCCCTCCCCTCATCTACCAGGCCAGTCACTTCATTGTGGAAGTCTATCAAATGGTCAAGGATGACTTTCCCTTGTTTCAGCCATACTGAGCACTATTAATGAATTCTTTGTCTTTGATGTGCCCGAAGATGGTTCCCAGGATTATATGATCCATCACCTTCCCAGGCACCCAGCTGAAGCTGCTCAGCCTGTATTGTCCAAGTTTCCTTCTTGCCCTTCTTGAAGACGGGGGTGAAGCATGCTTTTCTCCCATCCTTAGGCACTTCCTCAAGTTGCCGTGATTGACCAAAGCTGATGGAGAGTGACCTTACACTGGATCTACCATCTCCCTCAGCATCTGTGATATGTCCCAACAGGGCCAATGGACTTACCTACCTGTAGATTGCTTAAGCATTCCCCGACCTGAGCCTTATCCCCTAGGGTATGTATTTCTTTCTGATTTGTCTTTCACAAGTGCCATTTGCTGTCATTATCATTTAGGTGGCTGCAAATTGATTAATAATTCATTTTATAGACTTTTTAGAGCTGAGCTTAGGCTGCCTGGGCAGCAGATTCCCAGGACCTCCTGTCCTCTCTTCTTCTCCCCTCTCCTCTTCGAAGTCTCTTTCATCCTGCCTCATTTCTGTCAGTGTTCCCACTTTCCATTAACTCTTGCAAATATTTATCACATGTCTTTGGGGTGGATTTTGTCTTCTGTTCTTCAAGTCCCTGGTCACAACCAGCCTTTTTGGTACCACAATTATCGGAAGCAAAGATGCTGGATGCTCTGGCTGTGTGTTGAGCAACAGGCCGATGCTAATTTTTGCCTTCCTCGCCCTTGCCATGTGCTCTCACAGCTTCCGCTCGCTGCCCGCTCTGTCTCGGAGGGCAGATCCGAGGCTCCCATCTGCGACTGTCCCACCAAGCGGCAGAGCTTTAACCACTAATTTTTGCTCGTCCACTGCCTTCCAATCCTTTGCTTTATGGGAAAGGCCAGGAAAGAATAAAAAAAAAAAAA
>VXAU01005652.1:45146-110257 GCA_013399695.1 Formicarius rufipectus
AAAAAAGAAAAAAAAAAGGAAGGACGGTTCTTCAGAATGCAAAAAGGAAACTGACCCCGAAGCTGGTGATCAAGCCCCCAACCCACCCACGCCCCAGCCCCTCCCAAAACGGGGGGAAGCAGCAGGAGCAGCACACGCCCAGCCCGACCCCGGTCGCTGCGGGCATCAGGTGCAGCTCTGCGGGGCTGTGGCTCAGCGCGTCTCTGTGGCGCAATCGGTTAGCGCGTTCGGCTGTTAACCGAAAGGTTGGTGGTTCGAGCCCACCCAGGGACGGAGCGCGACTTTTTGTGGACCTTTTTTTTCTTTCTGTGTCTTTTTCTTTCCGTCCTTCCTTCCCTCCCACAGGAGCGCTCCCGTGGCGGCCGGATCCGCCCCGCGCCGCCCTTTATGCCGCCGGGAGCTGCCCGAGACCAGCTGTGCGCCCTGGGTTCTCACCCCGCTGCCCTGTCCCGGGAGCAGCCTCACCCGTAGCACCTGTCGGCAGTGGGGCTCGGGGTGCTCCTTAGGTCGATCGCTCAAGGGGGCTGCGGACACACTGACCACCATCGGGAGTTTCCGTAGTGTAGTGGTTATCACGTTCGCCTAACACGCGAAAGGTCCCCGGTTCGAAACCGGGCGGAAACACAGTGTTTTGATTATTTCTGCTTTTTTACCTCCTTACTGTGTCACCATGGACGTCGCTTTCCCCGGTTCCTCCATCAGAACGCGCCAGTGACCGTGAGAGGCACATCCCGCGAGTGGGAGAGGGAGGGCAGCCTCCTGGGCGGCAGCGGCGTCTCGAGGGAGGAACAAGGGCAGGGCTGCATTCCCATGCACGAGCCTACTCTCGGCAAACGCAATGTCCCTGGAAGGATGGCCCTGAGCAGAACGGAGCCTCAGCTGAAATGGTCTGAACATCATCAGAAAACTTGGGACAAAATCTGCAAGCCCTTGCACATAAAAAAGAGCTTATAGAGCCGTGAGCAGGGAGAAGCATCTCCTGAGGGTTTCTTCACCCTCTCAGTAGAAAACGCAAGCCAAAGGTACCCAGACCCTGCTTCTCTACACTCTATTCCCAGCATCTCCTTCCTTCCTGAGCCCCATGGCTCCACCGTGTTCCGTGCTGTGCAGCTTCAGCATCGCCCTCACAACCACACCGTGTTTGTGCACAGCGGTACAAAACTAAGCATGCTGCAAAATTCATCAGCATTGTAATCCCATTAACCTTATTTTCTCTCTTCCTCTGTCCACATACTGTCTTAGATCTATACTTAGATTGTTAAGTTCTTCCACTCCGAGACCAAATCCTGGCAGACTTCAAAGCACAGCACACACTTAAGAGCTGCATGAACTGCTCAAATGGTACCATACTTTGCTCTGAGCACGAAGGGGGCTCACACCAAGAACAGCATCTGTTCAGCTCTGCACAAAGAACACAGACAAGACACAAACGCTCTCAGGGATACATAGGAAGGGAATAATTATTTAAAGCAAAAACCAGTGCTGGAAGAAGAATAAATGGCAATTTAAACAAATTAAAATCATCAAGATCAAAATGAGATTTGTAATCAGCACCACAGTGGATTTCTAGCACAGTGCTCCAGCAGGTAACACAGCCAAAAATCCATCCCCTTAGCTCCTATGCAGATGGGCTGGTTTATTGTAGGCAGGATGTGAAAAGGTCCTTTTTCCTCCCCTGTATCTGATAAAAAAGTGTTTGAATGTATCATAAAGTAGGAAGTAAGATCTGAGTCAGAGTGCTATCTCCCGAGAGCTGATTCTGACCTCTAAGTGCTGTGACTGTGCCTTTCCCAAATCAGAAGACACAGACTGACAAGACTCCACAGACGGATCTGGCCAGGCTGGATCAGTGGACTGAGGCCGGCTGGGTGAGGTTCAATAAGGCCAAGTGCCAGGTGCCACACTGGGGTCACAACAACCCCACGCAGCACTGTAGGGTTGGCGCAGAGTGGCTGGGAAGCTGCCCAGTGGGAACGAGCAGGAGGGTGCTGATTGACAGCAGCTGAACCTGAGCCAGCAGCGTGCCCAGGTGGCCAAGAAGGCCAATGGCATCCTGGCCTGTATCAGGAATAGTGTGGCCAGCAGGACAAGCGCAGGGACTGTCTCTTCCTGTACCCAGCACTGCTGAGGCCGCACCGGGAATACTCTGTCTAGTTTTGGGCTCCACACTATAGGAAAGCGGTGCTGGAGCATGTCCAGAGAAGGGCAATGGAGCTGGTGAAGGGTGTGGAGCACAAGTCTGAAGAGGAACAAATGAAGGAGCTGAGCTTGCTTAGCCTGGAGAAAAGGAGGCTCGGGGGCACCTTATTGCTGTCTACAACTACCTGAAAGGAGGGTGGGGTTGGGGTCAGCCTTTTCTCCCCAGCAATAAGCGACAGGACAAGACGAAATAGCCTCAAGCTGCACCAGGGGAGGTACAGATCAGATATTAAGAAAAATCTCTTCACCATAAAGGTTGTCAAGCACTGGAACAGGCTGCCCAGGGGGAGTCACCATTTCTAGAATTGTGCAAAAAAATGTAGATGTGGCACTTGGAGACATCATTTAGTGGTGAAGATGGCAGTGCCCACAGCCAATAGACTTTGGGAAATTTACCCTAGAACACTGATAAAAACGCCATAATAGAGTGGCTAACTTCTGATTGCTAAACTCAACTTGCTCTCTGCCCACCTAATGTATTTCTGATTGTCAGAAAACTACTGCTGCAATACTTTCTACCCTCCTCGTGGCAAATAAAAAACTGCTTTTTAAAACTAGTCTGAATAAAGAAGTCCAGTAACTACCACATTCCAGTTTCTCTGGTTATGAGTTTCCATTCAATCTCAGCTGAATTCTCACCTGCACAGGCAAGTGAGAGGCAGTAAAACATTTATGGAAACAAACAAATCTGCATGGTATCATCTTTAGTTTAAAAAAGGCAGCCAGGAACAGGCAGCACTAACAGATTTATTTTCATACCTAATCTCGAGTGCTATTTATTTGCTCTTGGAGCTCCCATATATATGTGTACCCACACTGAATCCCACACAGCTGCAGACCAAGGCGTCCCAAAGTCAGTTTGCAGAGGGGCTGCTACTGGTGACTAGAGGTCCTTGCTTCTGTCTAGGTGTATCTTCTCAGCTTGTGTGCTCCCATAGCCCCCCTCCTCTGCTATTAACCTCATTATAATACTTACCACCAAGACTTTCTCATCCTTTAGCAGGGTGCCTTCCTCCTGTTGCCCTACACATTCTGCTTCACCAACCTCAGGCTTGTGACTTTACTCACCTCTGGGTCTCTGTCATGTCCTGAGCCAGGTGAAGGAGCACCCACTTCACAGCTGCAGGTCACTGCAACCCACTCAGTCCCTGATGGTACCAACACCTGAAGGCAGCTCCTCACTACTCTGAGGCAAGTAGTCGAGGCTGGGAAAGATGCTGCTTTTTAGTGGGTTGCCCATATACATACACCACTGGTTGGAAAGCTACACAGAGAAATCCTATCACCTTTCTCAAGTCTTGCAGATGCACCTATTTTATTAATGGATAAATCAAACTCTAATTTTGGTCAGCTTGCTTTTGTTTTAATTGTGGAATTCACAAACAGGCAAATGTTTTACACTGGCACTTAACATTCAGAATCCATGGATTTGTTTTCTATTTTAACATTACCAATTACAGTATTTAAAACAAAGAAGAAGCTCAAGTTCTTCAAAAAGACTTGTATTTCAAGACTGAAACCATTCACTGCCTGAAGTACCAGTTTGATAACAATGTATGCAATTGAAGCAGAAATAACTTGGCATATTGAGTTCAGGGCCACTGACTGGTTTTTAAACACATTTTGAACCTTAGTTCAAACAATCCAAAACCATTTAAATTTGTAGCATGTCTTGTAATAACAATTATGTTTAATTGCACCTATTAGAAAAGACTGAGGACTTAATGCTTTGAAACTTGGAATCTAAAATGAAAAAAATGCAAAACACCTCTAAAAACAGCTGATATAAAGACTTGCTCATAAAGTCTTTGTTACTTATGAGAAAAATGTACAGCTAATCTAACTTGGCATATAATACCCTCAGCTCTGTGTCTGTGCATTTAAAATGCTCCCATCTAGCAGAACCAAAGCTATACAAATCCAGAAACACTAACGTGTGAATCCCTCTGCTTACTCATTGCTGTATTGCTACATTTTCCTATTACTTTCTTTCTATTGACCTTGGCACTATCACATAGGGACAGAGTGCACTGCTCAAGTTGTGACAAAGCCCTAGTGACAACAGCAATAGACATTACCTTGCAGTTAAATTAATTCTTAGAAACCTTTGTTGTATTAATGACTTTGCACCTATGAACAACTAAAAGGTACATCTAATATTCTTTATTTGACATGCAAACTCTGGACCAAATTGTACTGATTTTACTTAAAAAATAACATGGCTCAGAAGAATATTCTGCCACATTACATTCGCAGTTACCCAGGATGAAATCACAGTACGTGCTGTAAGTTTAAATAGGAAAATTTCTATCATGTATCCATCATTCCTTGGATCCAAGGGGTGTATATATCGGGATGAGCTTGTAGAACAGTAATTCTGTAAAGAGCTGAATGCCAGCCTAACAGAAGGCCAGCCTTGAGTTTAGAATGTTACAAATGATCTTTGTATCAAAGGATGCAAAATTCCCTGATTACAGAAGGTACTTTTTTTTTTCAATGACAGACAAAATAACTTCAGGAGTGATCCTGTAAAATAAATAACTAGTACATAAATAATATTTCTTACACCATTGCATCATCAAGACCACTGAAGTTTATTATTTCTCAAACTTGTTAGAGTATGGATGTTTTCCATATTAAAAGCAGCAAAAATTAAGATCCATGGGAGTTTCTAATTAAAAACCATCATCATATCTGACAGCTAAAATAACTGCTTGTCAGAAAAATAAAATCCATTAAAACCTGATTTGCTTGTTACAGTAAAAAAAATACCTTGAATGTAAATTGTTCAAGTTCAGCCAGTGTGCAATTAAACTAGTTAGAAAATATAACTTAGTAGTGCTTTGTTTCAAAATATACATAATACTGAAAACACACTTAAACCCAAGAAACCGAGTATTTACCAAGTTTCAAATAGAGTTTCATCAAAATGAGGTAAATCTATGTCACCTGCCATTGAGCTCGGTGCTGAAATGGAGAACAGGTCTTCAAGGATATCTTCCCTTGTAGGACTTTCAAAAGCAAGTTTTTTCCCACTGGGTTTGTTTATTGCATCAAGTTCCAAATTAGTGTCCTTTACAGGACTGTAGTAATTGTGGTCCTCACGTGTCATTGCTGCATGTGGCATGCTGCTCTTCTCATCAGATGCTGCCGCTGCAACAGTGCTATCCACCATTTCCATATACATACATTCCTCTTCACTTTTTGGAGTCTCTAAGGAAGCAATAGTTGAAGTAGGGGACAGTAACTCTGCCAGTATTTCATCAGTGTTACTATGGCTAGTGCACTGTGACACAGAGTTTGCATTAAATTCAGACTCATTATTTGTGACATCAATCTGATACTGCAATTCCCTTAAAAAGCTCTGCAATAATTCACTGTCATTTTGAGATTCAATCTGCGATGAGGCGCTTATGTCTGCACTCACAGGTTTTTCCTTTTTCATCTGTTCCACTGCTAGTCTATCCAGTGAAGCCAACTTCTTCTTTTTAGCATTTAGTTTTTTTAACAGTTTCAGGCGAAGCTTTTTTGTTTTGTCACTGTCTGACTCTTCTGCCTTCCCAGAGTTATAACCAGGTGAATGGGACTGAGTCACCTTATCTAAGGTACCCAATGTACTTCCTGACTTATTCCAAGTTGGACCTACACCAGTGGTACGACTTGCAGTTGAAAGACGAGTGCTTTGAGAAAATCCTTTGAAATTTGATAAGGGATGACTATTATTATGAGGAGCCAGCGACTTTGGGGTCTCAGTTTTGTTTGCACCTCTGCTTTGAAATCCACCAAAGTTACTTGCGCCCTTAACTGGCAGCCGTACTTCACTTACTTTTTCAATTGAGGGAGTTTTGCAACTTCTCTCATTCTTGAGAGCTGAGGCACTTGACGGCATAAAGGAAGTATTCTTGCTTAATAATTTCTTTACCCAGCTTCCTACAAATCCTCTTTTTTGGTCTTTTTGTGAAGGCTGAACAGAATTATTGTCAGGAGCAGAACTGTCAGCTTGAGAATTAACCACAGTTTTGCATGCATATTTCAAGTCAGGTGTTTTTTTTATAGTATTCTCTACTGCTAGCAACTTCTTGTTTAGCAGTATTTCTGAATTTAATCCATGTTCTCCGTTAGCTAAATTAGTTCTGTCATCTGTTCTTTGAGCAAGTGATGAGTCACATGAGTCTAGGTCGTGTTTTTTGGGAATAGGAGGAGTAATATTTGCTTGGTTCAACTCTTCTAGAGGTAAGCAAGTGTTGGACTTATCATAAAATGAAATGCCTTTATTGTTCACAGCTAGACTAGCTCCAGCAAAGTCTCCTGTATATGGAGTGTTCAGTGAAAAAGCTGGTGCCTGCTGTTGCGGTGTGCCCATTTCAACAAGGTTATTTCCCACCATCTGCCCGTTTGGCAGCACTTTATCTCCCGAGCCAACTTGAACTTCCTCAAGCATCAGTGTTACAAGATCATCATGTGCCAGATCTTCTAAACCGTGACAAACAATGCTTTCATTCTCAACTGTTTGCCGCTCTTTCCTCTCTGGAGTTCTCACAGAATCCTCTTTGTGGTGTTCTGCAGGTGTTTTGCCTATAGTGTTATCAAAATCACACTGCAACACTGTGGAACTTGACTGTACGTTATTAAGAGGAAAATCTTCAATATTTTTACTCTGGAACTGTGAATTCAGTTCTTCTGGAAACTGGGTTGTTTTCTTTTCCCAAAAAACAACATGAATCTCTGAAGGAGGAACTTTAAACTTTTTATGTCTCTTGCAATATGGCCCCTTTAAATCATCACATTCAAGCCAAGTTCCTGAAAAATAAATAGCAACCAAGGCAGACTCAGAGACTTTTAAAGGTGAAGTCACTATCCTCACAGTTGTTAAGAACTTTTATTAACCCATTCCCCTGACAAGCAGAAAATAGAGGGTTTTTTCTACAGAGAAAAGTGGGAAACTTCTACCGTAAAAAGATCAAACACAAACAGAACTTGCAGCAATATTGTTACAGGTCAGAGTAGGTCAAGCATAAAACAAAGCTAAGAGCTTTTTGGCTGAGACATCTTGCCTGAAAATACCCTCACAGGTTTAAGGGAAGAGAACCACCTCTCAAATTAAGTTCCACTGGTAGACCTTGCCATTGCTTGGGCTGGAAGCACTGGGATTTAAGAGAACTGCTCACTTTAACACTTGTCTCATCATCTGCAAATTTTTCATAGATCATGAACAAATATTTTACAGTTCTAAGAATTTAAAAATAGTTATATATGATGCCTAGGAGGTTCTTAACTAGGCACTTCACAGGTGCTTTCTCTTCTATTTCTTAAACTGTGTCGAGAGGGTGGACCCAGGCTTTCCTCGGTGGCACCAAGCAATAGGACAAGAGGCATCAGGCAGAAACTGATGCATAGGAAGTACCACGTGAGTATGAGGAAGAACTTCTTTACTGTGAAGGTGACCAAATACTGGAACAGACTGACCAGAATGGTTGTGGAGGCTCCCTCACTGGAAATATTCAAGAACCTCATTGAGGATATTCCAGAACTATCTGGATGCAGTCCTGTACCATGTCCTCTAGGATGGCCCTGCTTGATCAGGGAGACTGGACCAGATAACCCACTGTGGCACCTTCCAACCTTACCCATTCTGTGATTCTTACCATCAGGATTCAAAGACCAGGCTATGAAGTGCTTCTTATCTCCCAGATACTGAACAACAGATGTTATTTGGTAAGTGTCTTCCTCAAACTGAAATGAGTATTTCTTCAGGTTGTTATGTGGCAAGCCTTCCACAAAATGTAACATTAATATTGAGGGCACTCTGACAGAGAAACAATAAAGAACCAGTTTATTACAATAAAACAGAGGCAAAAGTTCCTGATGAAAAAGTAAGGCATCTCTAAGAGTATGTGGTTCTGCCCTTACTATCCTACTTCCTTACAAGACTTTTCAGAGATTGCACAGCAGTCAAGGGAAAAGAATATCCCAATGGTGCCATTTTGCTAGAGATTTGGGGGAAAAAAAAACATCAAATAAGGGATTTGGGGAGTGGGGAAAAGAACTGTGTCATAACCACAATAGGAAATGATATTGTTCCCAAGTTAAAGTAGTAAACAAATGATCAAACAACAATTTTATCCACCAATGCCAGGTGCTGTAAAAAGGCTAACACTGGATATCACTTGTCTGTATTTACTGCTTGATACTAAGTATGACCTGGATCACACACATGCACGGGTCAGCTTGTCAAACACTGTTCTATGTTTCATGTTTATTAAACATCATTTGCCATTTCAGCATTTAAGAATGATCTAAAATATTAAAAAGTCAGTATATACTAGATTTTAAAGTTTAGAATCTCTGTAAACCCAAAATAACAGTTCGATTTTGAAAGTCCTATGTTCAGTAAATAAAGTTTGAGAATTTTATGTGTTTTATTTTCAAGTTCATATATTCAAACTTACTTTTCCAAAATCATCTGTCGTCTTTGAGATCTATCACCACAGTTATTACATGGTCCAATATGAACAGCATTAAGTGGGTGCCAATCAGGGATAATATTTGTGAATGTTGTTATTGTTTTCTTAAACCTGGACACACACACAAAAAACCAAAACCAGAGTAAGTTGAGCTGCTGATCAGAAAATAAGAAATATACATACTTTATCAGAGGAAAAAAGTTATAAAAACATTATAGCAAAGCCAGATTCTGTTCATATTCATGCCATTTGTGTGAAATTCACTGTGACTGCATCATATCCAAGTCAGTACTGAATTCAGTTCTACCAAACAATATCAGTCACAATTTGTATTCAGCAGCTCTGTGGCCTTCAGTTTCACATTATCCGATTATTTGCTCTTTCTCCCTTTTCATGTTATCTCTGTTTCCTTCCCAACATAAGACAGGATCCCCATAATTTACTAGCTAATACAGAATCTCAAGAAGAGAAGAAATTGGTAACAAATTACTTCAGAATCCATGTTCTACAAGGTTTCATTTACAAAAAACAGCACACTCACAGTGGAGATTACACAGAGATTATATTGTAGTAAAATACAGTGTATGGGATATTAAAGTGAAGTAACATTGTTCATTCATTTGCAAAAGAAAGGATTTCCTTTATATTCAACCTAACCTAAATTTTTCAACTTCTTAAAAAGCACAGTATGTAACCAAGGCTATTGAACACATGCTTTTAACCAGGGCTACCTGTTATCTGTCAGAGTAAGATAGCATTGATCTCATTTCACTTGGGGATCTAGAATTTTATTGTATAAACCTAAGATAGTGGAGAGAAACAGTTTTTCAAATAAAATCAGCAGTCTTCCGAAGGTGTCCTCTCTTTTTCTACTTACTCCAAAACGAGCCTGAATTACTAGCTTGTACCTGCAGCTACACAGAACTAAATCAAATTGTAAAAAATTACGTTCTTGTAATACTACTTTAAAATACGTAAGTTATGTTCGAGAATCTCTGATCTTTTGTAACACAAATGAGTATTACAGGTATTCTTCAACAGCAAAAGCATATTAGGTGTATATTCTTTAGAACCACAACCATACACATACTCTAGCAAAGTACCAGAGCAAGTATGGCCAGGGACTCAGTGTTACTTATTATTTCTTTCCTAATTAATTGCTAACATAGTTTTTTAAGACACATAATAGCAGTAACCTATTTGCAAATGCTAACCTAAAAAGGTAGATCATGTAAAACTTCACCAACAAGATTAAATTTAAGATCTATAAAACCTGGAAATCTGAAGAAAGGCAACTATCATATATGGATTTTAAAAGGTAAGGTAGAACAGCTATCTACTGAAATAAAAAGTCTCACCGGTTCTGGTATTTGTAGCCACAATACACACATTCAAACTTCCATGAAAATGAATGCAAGAATAGTTTCTCAGCTTGTTCATCCAGCTCTAAGAGTAGATGGAGTGCAAACACTGGATTCTCCATATTGCCTTTGAAGATGGGACAGAAAAAAAGTCACTGAATATTTCAAATCACTTTTCAGTACTTCAAAAAGGAAGACGACAAGCTTATTGCTAGGATTTAAATTGCAGTTATCATTTCAAGGCTGTATTTCTAATCCTCATAGCAAAGGGATTGATCCATGTGATTAGGTTGTTATCAATGACAATTTCATGATTACAAAGATGAGAATATGCTCTCTAGGAAGTCAAAGTGGGCAAAGGACAAAACAGCTGATCATATTATAAAGTATATGTATGTCACCAATACAAGCAAATGTATTTCCAAACTGTCCTCCATGCAAATATGCACAGACACTTTTAGGTACTGATGTAAACGGCTTTACTTGTAGGGTTTCCTGAAAGTAAACACTGAGATGCTGCACTAAGTACTTACCCAATTCACACCTAAGCCGAGGCTGAAGCTGTGTAAACATTTCATTTCTGATTTCATCGAGATGAGATTCAGCTTTTGGAAGAACATCTAAAGAAAAAAATACGTATGTCTTCAGGTATTGAAATGTAACCCACCTTTTCACACACCTATGTAACCCCTAACATGCACTCTTTCTCTGCAAACTGATGCTTTTTGTATGGACCCATACTTGCCTGAAACTTGGTAAATCAGTCGATCCTTGGTATTAACTGATTTGAAAATCAGAGAAGAACTTATGCAAGTTACATTTTACTGCAGTATTCTAACTAAAAACTACTTGCTCTGACTTAAATTGTGGCGAAGAGTGTACACCAACAGCTAGATAGCCATTACTTTTAAGGATAGTGTGACTACACATTACAAATCCTTCACATTCAGAGATTGAGAGCAAACTTTAAAGCATAAACATTATGATTAAAAGCACAACAATTTGCTTATATGCTTTCTAATCTCATACAATTCATAATAAAACATTTAAATGTATTGTTTCAGATTAAATACTAACTTCCTAAGTGAGCCTTTAAAATAGTAAAAATAATTTTAAATTTAAAAATAATTTACTGTGTATATCTTAGTACGCATTTCAATTTTGCAAGTTATGTTGTTTCAACACACATTATTTAAGCATAAGAACCTAACTTCTACTATACAATCATGATCATAACCTGCAGAAATTACAGAAGTATTTAGAATAGCTGTTGAAACTCTTTATTACATATAAACTCTATGCATAGAAAGAAAAGAGAAGATTTTTGCAGCTATATTGCTTCTGATTGTTTTTAAAAACAGCTGTATGAAAGATGCTGAAAAATTACACAGAAGGGCAGAATAAACTCTGCATCTCTTCTCCACAAGACTCTTCATCCAATCCCCTCTCCACTGTTACCCAAAAGAAGTTTTGCAGCAATTCCTGGAAATGAAAAGGTTTAAGCTCTCTCAAACAACAGTATATTCCAACACTTAACATCCCCATTTAAGGGCTATTGCACACCAGAGCTCCTTTGCAAACGTAGCCCAGGAAAGAGAAAAGAAAAACATCTCAGACAGGTTCTGTGATGGTAGAACCCTTCCCAGTATCAGCTGAAAACCTGAATTCTAGCAGCCTGCCTTTCTGGCAAGCAGAGTATATGAACTACTTCAGAGTACACTGGGGTTTTTTCCTCAAACCCCTTTTTATACACCTATAATTTTTCCCAGGAAAGACATCACATTTTTCAAGTTACCTAAGGCTGTTCTGTGACTATAGTTTATATATTCAAACACACATATTCCAATGAGATGTCTACTGGAATTCATGAGAATTATTGCCTAACCAGACAGTCTTTAAATTCTCTAACAGATGATGGCTTAGAAAGTTTACTTATGACACCAGTAGTCCAGTTCAAGAGGACTGAAAAAAACCATGACCTGAGTCTTAAACTGAGTCCACAGAAGAAAAAATTATCAAAGGCCACAACACAGATTACAGTGTCACATCGTCCTCCGAGTCCAGCCTGGAAGGTTGCCCTGAGCTGCCCATCACAGCCCCTGTGCTTAGAGGTTACAGTCCTCAAACCTGTTAAGATGACCTGACCTGTTAACCCCCTGCTGAGGCTTAGTGAGTACTCATCAACCCTTTCCAGAGCACAGGAACCAGGTTAATGTGTTTGAGTACTTTTGACCGAAACAGGTGAGGAAGCACTGTCATCTACAGTGCAGCTTGCAGATCCCAGGGGAAGTATTCCTTCAATGAGCACAGCTGGAGCCAGGAGAGAACATATGTTCCCAGCTTTTCTACTTTGGGTGTGACAAGGCAACTGCCCATTTAAACAAGGATATAAACCACAACAGAAATTATTTTAAAGATTAATATTAGGACAGCATCCTAACATGTTAACCAACAGGATGGAGGGAAACAAAGCAAGGCTCACTTACATAAATTTAATTCACAAAATCTTTATGTGGGATGTGACAAAAAAAATTCAAGAGATGTTTAGTGTTTAATGCCTTCAGAATGCATGTTTGCCCCAAAGAAAAACAATTTCAGAGATTACCAGGACTCTACTATGTAAAGCATGCTACTCTGCAAATGAATTTTGTGATTCTTTTGTGATCTTGAAATAGAACAGAGGCATATTTAAGTGCACTGTACTAAATTCTACACATTTGTGACCAGAAGAAACTGCAGGTGAATTTACTCACCTTTTACTTTACTCCTTTTACAGGTATTCAGAAGTATAGTTGCTTGATTATATTTTGTTAGGAGTTTCTGGAGTAAACATGTTCCATCATTATATTCTTCTGCTAGAGCAGGTTTTAATGTTTCCAAGTGTACCAGTGCTGACAAAATGCAGTCTAACCAACAAAGATTATGTATGTTTCTCCACTGAAGACACAAATCTGTGTTATTAGTGAACCCTTTATCCTCTTTCAGTGAAATTTCAGATGTTGTTGATAAAAGTTCAGCATTTGGCAAGAGTTGTGTTCTGGGAGTAGAATTCTTAGGTGGACTTTCTGGATAGTTGTCGGTCTTGGTGGTTGTTTCAAAATCCACCTTCTCCATGCAGGACTCCACATTGTTACTAGGTTTCTGCTGGTCATTTTGTAATACATTGTGTAGGCTTGACTTGGGAATACATAAATTATTCTGACAGCATTTGACAACAGGTTGTGTATTAATAGTGTGCTCAGCATTTACCACATTATTAGTTCTTGCTTTTTTTGGATCTGGTTCAACAGGAGAAAAGTCACTGGTATCACACAATTTTCTTTTCTTATGAGTAGATGGGACTTGATTTTCTGAACCGGAAGAAATAATTATGCTGTTTAATGGTTTATAACCAAGTGGGTAGATACACTAAAGGAAAGAAAGAAAGTTACAGTGAAATCTTCAAAGCAATTTCATGTGAACAAGAGTTAAAAGTAAGTACAAAATACAATGTTAAAACGGAATGCAGAATCATAGAGTGGCTTGGATTTGAAGGGACCATACAGACCATATAGTTCCAACCCCCCTGCCATTGACACCTTTCACTAGAACAGGTTGCTCAAAGTCCCATCCAACCTGGCCTAAAGGACTTCTGTAAAGTAATACTGTAATTTCATCAATACATAAATTCAACATATGTATGACAGGAAGGGTATTTTACCCATCCATCAGCAATTGTGAAGTAAATATATCAATATTGATAATTCAACACTACTTTTCCAGCAAATTCTTTCAACCCTTGAAAACAACCTAATTTTGCTAAGGAGAGGCCTCTTGTCTTATTCTGCTAAATCCATTCCTTTAGGGTACAAATTTGTCATTATTTTCTCATGCCTGAAAAACTACTGGTGCCCAAACTGGCAAGGTATCTCTAAGGCTATCCCAGTGCCTTAGACCAGGTGCTGATAAGGTCTTATACACATACATTCTGCAACACGTTTTTATTACCAATCTCCAGAATTATACTATAATTAGTTAAAAGCAGGAAGGGATGGGAAAAGCATCTCAGAGACCTGTATCTAATCTAGTCCCTACTAATTTAAGGGCACCAGTCCATTTGGGATTGCTATACCCTCCCCACATACATAGGGCAGTGAAGGGAGAGGCAGCAAAATCATAACTCAAATATTAAGCAGCACAGAAATCCAGCTAGGTGAGATATAAAAAGGGAAAAAAAAAAAAAGGCAAAACACTGTAATTATAGTTATAAACCTATTTGCATTAGCCAGGCTTAGAGAAGAGAAAACGGGAAACACATCTGCAAGAATCATGCGTTAGTTACACGGATTATCAAATTTTCTGGCTTGTACAAAGATTTATTTAGTACCACTTTAGTTCCCTTGTTACATAAGCAAAACTCTCCTTTATTCATGTTAATTTACTCTTTTTAATTCTTTAGGGTAAATACTTATGCCTAAACACTGTACACAGGTTGATGATTTTTTTTTTCTATATACAAGCAAATATCCTCCATCATACAAACTCAAAGGAATCCTATTTCAACAGTCTGCTGACTACCAACAAAATCATGAACTTACAGAAGTGTAACTGCTGAAAGTAAAGGCCTCTGCACTGCCAAATAAAACTGTTTATTAGTGTAATACCTGAGGATTTTCACAAAGAAAAATGGACTCTTGAAAATTAATGCGGTAAGTCCGTAAAGCTTGGATCTGACCCTTCTCTTTGCAGACCGGACAAAACTCATGTGCAGTAGTTTCCACAGGATTACAGCTCTAAAATACAAATAAATCAGGAAAGATAAAGCAGCACAAATTTATGCATATTGAACATTATCCAAAGGTAAAAAATACATATCAAGATACAAAATCAATGTGCAACTTCTAAATATAATACAATACAATATAAAATAGTAAACTACATTGGTTTCTTTTTTAATATTTATATATTTGTATGGTTGTATGTTCTAAATGAATTTAAATTTTTATTAAAATAAGGTGTCTTTAACAACACAATTATGCACATTTTATTCTACTTGATCTAAACCACAGGGCACTTACTGCCAGAGATCACAAGGTCAGATCTTTTTAAGGCAATCAATTTTCATAGGAATGCAAACAATTCTAAAAATAGTGCCCATAAAAAAATCATAGGCACAGATTTACTTAGAATAATCTTTCGCCATTGTTATAGATTTCCGTGGAAAATAATTTTGAGAATTTTTTGGGTAAAATTAAGACCAATTAAAAATCTCTCAAAACAGAGAAAATTATGAACTTTGCACATATGTAAAATAAGTTTAAACTGACTTTTCCCAAATACCCCACCATGTGGAGTGTCGATTTCCCTATACCAGTCCCTTCTCCAATCACTTGCAAACCATTTGTAGTCTTCTGGGTATCCATCATTCTGAGCCACTGGCTAACTTATGTCACTTGTAAGAATGTCATGACCACTAAGGATTTTTCAAAGACTCCTGAAAAATAAGAAGTAAATAAAACAATTAGAGAAAAATTAGGCTGAAATTTGGAGAAAAAAAATACCAACACTAACGCAGTTGTGTAATTTTTGGAAGTGAATTCAGAAGAGTATTTCCTTAGCGGAAAATACACAGATTATGAACTCAAAACTTTAAATTAAGTCACATAACTGATTTAAAAGCTTTAAATCCTGAATTTCCAAGCTGATCTATTCTTTGTACTACAAGGTTTCACATATTTTCCAAGTGCAGAAATCTAGATGTCTTGTACTTCGCAGAAATGTGGAAGTCATGCTGGGCATCTCAGCTTACTGCATCTAAGCCTCAGAAAGAGGGAACTTGAAAAATCACCACAATAAGATCCCATGGGGTTATAGGTGGATGCTGAGGAACATTAAAAAAAACACAAGCAACCAAAAAAAACCCCACTGTTGCATCTTTCAAAACAGTGAATTTATTGTATAATAAACCATTAGAAGTTTATCCTGCAAACATAACAAATTTTAAGTACAGAAGGGCATCCTGCTGCTACTCCCATTTTTTGAAATTTCTCCTAATGTCAATGTTTCACTCTTCCTAGCATACTAAAGCTCTTCTGCAGTTATCATGGCTATGTAACTCCACTGCATATTTTACAAGTGACGCTGAACATTCTATTTCAAATGACTTTCAAATTCAATGCCAAAATTTTTTTCCTTTCTCACATATCACATATACACACAGCCACAGTTGTGGAGCACCACTTCAGTACGATCCAAGTGCACATCAGAAGGCAGCTCCTTAAATCAATTCCTTCACTGGCACTGGGGTTAACTACACTTCGAACTAGCCAGCAGAAGAGGGGGTTAGAACTACAGGGACCCAATTCTGTTCCTGTTGACTTCCAGTGGAACAAACTAGAAGAAATATATATCTCTTCAAGACACATGAGGAAGTTAAAGTAAGTCGAATTGCAAAATCATCAATCAGTCTTTCCTTCAGCCACAACTGTTCCCTTTTCATTACTTCCACTGAAAAGCATCCTCTCCCACATCATGATGTCCTTTCAATCCCTTGAAACAGTACAGCACCAACTCAGATCTAGTTCCGTACAAAGAGAGACATTTCTCAAGGCATTTTTGGACACCAGTGCAAATACCAGTTCAACCTAAACCTATTTATAGTTTTTGGCAAGGAAAGATCTTACAGAACTGGACAGAACGCTAAAACTCAACAGGGCATGAATTAAAAAAGCACAGCAGAAAAATGCAACCACTCATTTCCAATCACACCCCAATGGCAACTTAAGGTTAGATCAAAATGACATGATAGTGTGTTGTACTAATACTTCCAATGTGTTCAACAGCACTTTTCAGAATGAACAGGCTGCAGCATGCAGAGACAGTAAGAGAAGGCAAGAGCATAAACATATCAACCCACATGCCTCAGAGCTCATGTTTAGTTTTCAAAGTAATATGGGAAGGTGCACAAGAAACAGCACAGTCCTGGGCTCACACAAGGGAAAAACTAATGAATTAGCTAAAAGTATGTAAGGTTGTTGGACTGTAAAGGAAAGCAAGCACTCCCAATTTTTCACACAGTGGCAACAGCACTATCACACTGCAACTCAACTCTATTATCATGTATTTAGTCTAGCCAGGAAGTTGATTTTTTTTTATGCAATAACAAGTTGTACAGATATCAACCTATATCATAGGCTATATCATATAACACCCTAAAACACATAACTTTGCTCTTCAAGGGACTTCCAGTAAATTCCTTGGCCTGAAATAGTCTCAGCTATCCAGAGTAAATAAAAAACATAGCTTACATGCCAGAAATTATGAGAAATTTCTCACCACATAAATACAACGGAATCAAAATACTAGCAACACTAACAGCTTGCAGGTTATTCCTTCTTTTTCAAGTCCCTGTTTTCCCTGTAAGCCCTCTCAAACGAAAAGCAAGCTGGTTTTTATTTGGTTGTGTTCAGTCTCTATTACTTCTGCTCTTCTCTTTAAAGATTAAATGAAATTCTGAGATGTGCAACACCTCCACCAGCTATAATCATTCACCAATAGTATTACAGTACTGGAGTAAAGATTTTTATTTCCCTTATGAATATAACAGGGGTTTTTAAACAATCAATTATCCTTTTAGTTCAAAGATACAAAAAGCAAATAAAATGGGTCTGCCAGTACTAGATATGCAGTGGTACAGAGTAGTCTGCCTGTACTTTTCAAGAAGTTTGTTACAATGCAGGAAATTATTGGTGATCTTTGCACAACGCACAAAAATTGGGCATCAGATCAACAGCTGCCAAGAAAAACAGCCAAGTAAAAGACTGCTGCACCATGTACTGATCCAACCCACTGCAGCCATGTGCAGTAACTGCATTACAGGCGCGAAAGTACACAGGAATGTATTTTTGAACTCACCGGGCTATGTTCTAAACCATTTATGTAACTTTCCTCCTTTTTGTCTGAATATTGAAAAATGAAATTTGAAGTATGCTTTGGATGTGGCATAATTATGTAATTATAATTATGCTATGGTTATGCTTCCTTGAGTATGTGAGTTGGTCTAACAATTCACTGCAGACCAGGGGGGGGGCATCTCCTCTTTTGTTATGGCCTGCCACCTTCTCTGACAGCTCACACCCTCATCAAACTTTCCACAAGCTAAAGACCTCCCACTCACAGGAAAGCAGAAAACTTGAGAAAGCATGAGTTCTTCTTCTATTCCATTGAATTAAATTTGCCTATGAAAATTCTGGTGACCTACAAAGCCGACAGGGCAGAAGACCAAAAACAAGGACAAAGAGAAGAGATAGGGGTTTGATGGATGAACGGTTCTAGGGCTAAGGAATTGACTGCATGGCCACATCCAAAGACTTTCAGTTCTGTGTAGTAAGCAGAAACCAGTAATGAGTGGTGTCCCAATACTATTTACTGTGTCTGGCAATGAGACACAGACAGTGGGATCAGGTGATCCCTCCGTGAGTTAGCAGATGACATCAAGCCAAGTGGTGTGATTGATGGACTGGAGGGAAGAGATGACATTCAGAGGGATCTTAAAACAACTCTCTCTACATCACAGCCTGTAAGTACTGAGCAGAATTGCAACTCTCCGTGGTGAGGAAGCACATAAATTTCTTTCCTGAAAGAAGCCTAACAGAGATTAAGCAAATAAAAACTGCTGAAGTTTCAAAATAGTGTGCAAGTTTACAAACTTCCAAGAGTTTCTTCTACAGTCTGACTTGTCTCAAACATTCTCATATTAAAAGCTTCTATGAGTGTATGAGAAAGGACAGGGGCTATGTGTTTTGCTGACAAATCATTCCATTTTTTTGAAAAAAAACGCTAGTGGCTTTATCTGGCTTAAACTAATGGCGTTTATTGTGGCTGCAGCTAAGTGATGCAAGATTTTGGGAAGAGACTTGGTGCAGGCAGAGCCTGAATCTCTACCCTACTGGCAGTGGGAATGAGGGGCTTGAGCAAGGACGGATGGATGGGTGGACGGAGGAACGGATGCAGGAAGGGATGGAGAGATGGGCGGAGGGAGGAATGGATGCAGGGAGGGATGGGCAGACGGGTGGAGGGATGAATGGAGGGATGGGTGGATGTCAGCTGGGCCGGCCCAGTGCGCGGGCTCCTGCCCTTCCTTGCACACCAAAACCTGCTCGGGTCTTTCGGATAAACCTATGGTTAAACTGCCTCCTGCGTTCCTAACCCACTTCCAAAGGGGTCCGTACGTTCTGGAAAGACTGCGGAGATAGAAAGCGTTTGCAGAGTTAATCTCCGCACCGCCACAAGCCATGCAGGGGGCCGCGCGTGTGCTGCGGACACTCTCACGGGGGACCGCACCGAGCGCGCCCCTCACCACCGCAACCTACTGACATGAAATACTCAGTCGGCATTTCAGGACCCGGCAGACACCCCCACACACCCCTTCCAACATCGCTCTCCGCCGCAGACGCACCGAGAGGCCCCGGACAAGGCCGGTGCCGACACTGCCCCCCAGGCCGCGGCCGCCACCGGCTCGCAGGACACGCAGCCCCAGCGCTGCTCTCACCTCCCGGTTCCCGCGGCTCCCCTCACTCCCTGCTCCCCTCACTCCCGGCTCTCTCCGCTCCGCTCACACGCGTGGCCGCCCCCGGCACCTTCCGGCGCGCTCCCGCCGCCAGGCAGGCCCGGCCCGCCCCGCTCCCGGCAGCCCGCGGAGGCGGAGCGGCGGGCGGGACCTAGGTATTTTCCACTCCCTCCCTCCCTGCCACGGCGCTCCATCACTCGGGCGGGGCGGTGGGAGGGCAGAGTCGGCTCCTCCGCGGCCTCAGTGCGGAGGGTACTGCACTTGCTCCCCCTGCAGCTGCTTGGCGGGGGTTGTGGCCCCGCAGCGCTGCCGCTGCTCGGCGCACGGAGCTGGGGTGGTGATTAGCCTGCGGTTCGCGGAGTGCCCGCCTAAAGTCGCGCCCTGGGTGTGGTGTAAGCTTGTCCGAGGCTGGGTGCTTCGGGGGTTTGCTTGCTGCTCTTCCCGAGCCGCTGGTGCCGCCAGTGCTGCCGCGGCCGCCGGAGCGCTGCGGGGATGCGCAGCTGCCTCGTGAAAATCGCTGCTCTTAATCTCAGCCTGAGGGCTCGGCTTGCGGTCGTTTGTGGAGGTCTCGGGCTGCAGAGATCGAGGTGATGTGGGGCTCTCGGCGAGCACTTGTGCTGCAGCAGTAGCAGCAGCAGCAGCCGCCGCCTCGGGCTGCCGTGGCTGGCACTTGAATCCGTGCTGCTGTCCCCTTTTCCTCGAGCGTGAGCTGCGAGGAGCTCGGCGGCTGCGGCATGTAGGTCAGTGCTCTGCTTCGCTTACGTCAAGAAAGCTGTCAGGCGGACCAAGCCAGCCTGCGCCCCGGGGCTGGAGGGGGCTGCCAGGATATGCTTTGGTGGCAGCACAGAAAATACCTTCTCGCTGGCTGCCCCCTTGTCCCTGCATCTGCCCCCTTGCCTCTGCCCCCCTCCCCTTGCCACCCTGCCGCTGCCCCTGCTGCCCCCTTGCCCCTGCTTTCCTGGCTACTTTTTTAAGAAGCGTTCAGCGCTGTATGGCTGACATCGCGAAACGATGTGTTAGTTTGATGGGTCCTTTGTGACACGGGTAGTCTAGCTTCTCGCTGTAGTTACCCCTCTAATCTTTACAGTAGTGTTTTGAAAATTGGATTAATGTTTGAGGGTGTTTTGCTCTGTTGGAGGAAGTTGTTTGCCTGGCTGGAGGAAGGTTGTAGTGCAACTTGCTAATAATTTTGTGAGGAGTCTCTTTTAATATTGGTCTTGTGATTTGATTCATCAGTGCTTTCATTGTGGAGAATGTTTTTTTTTGTTTGGTTGGTTTTTTTGTTTATTTTGATGTTGTTTTGTTGTGTTTTTTTGTTTGTTTTTTTTTTTACTTTCATCAGGAGTGTAAAGCAATTTTGGGTACCTTGTGTAGGAGAAGCAACTAATTTGCTCTACAGCCATTAAGATGGGAATTTCTGCAGACACACCATGCATTCAATATGTATTTCATCTCTTTTTCCAGTGGCTCTGTTTAACTGTAGAAACTATTCAAATAACGCAATACACTGAATAATGTAGTTTCGTTAGCTAATTGTATGTATGCAGCAATTTTTCTCATGGTGTTTCAGAACTCTCAGAGTATTGTGGGTTTAGCCCTAGTAATACTTGTTTATGGTTTAGTTTCTTACCACTGTAGTGTAATTTTTTTTAGTTTTCCCAGGGGTGTCTTGGGTCCATTGGTAACTTAAATTTGGGGACAGACTTTTCAACAGGGTCTATGGGCATAGCACAAGGAGCAATGGTTTGAAGCTAAAACGGCGTGGATACAAACTAGATGTAAAGGAAGAAGTACTTTACAAAGAGGGTGGTGAAACACTGGCACAGGTTGCCCAGAGAGGTGGTGGATGCCCAGTCCCTGGAAACATTTAAGGTCATTGCTCTGAGCGACCTGACCTCTCGCTGAACTTGTCGCTGTTTATTGAAGGAGGGGAGGGTTGGACTAGATGACCTTTGAAGGTCCCTTCCGACTCAAACTATTCTATGCTTTCAGTTATTTTCTATGTACTGTTAAGTACCTCAGTAGGATTTACTGGTATAGTTTGTTTTCCTCCCTAATATTCTAGTTGAATGAAGGAAAGCTTATGCCAAAGAAAAAATCCAGTCCTGAGTTTTTCCATATGCTTGAGGAAGAGACTTTGCATGTTGGCAAAGAAAAGAAACTGACGTTTTTCATCTCATGATACAATAGGGCTTAAGTTGTCCTGAACAAAACAGTCCTAAAGTAATAATTACTACATGATGCCAACTCCACAGCCAGGAGGAATTGGTTTGGGTGTTCCAGATGTGGACTGGTAATGACTTTGGGATCTAGTTAGTCTGCTCTTTGCTCAAATGTAGTTTTCTCTGGCATGTTGTGTCAGTTTGACTAGATTTGGTCTAGATTTAACTAATAATGTGTGAGCACATGGCTTATTTCTCATTTTAGTGATTTTCACTTTATGTTTTAAAAGTATTTCTCCTTAACATAGAGTAGAGGGGGTTTTAAGATACAGTTTTTGAAACTGCTTTGATTCAGGCAAGTGAATGAACATACATATCTGATTTAAATGTCTGTCTCGGGGTGTCGTCCCCTTGTTGCACTCTGCTCAAGCTTAATTTGCCAACTTTGTGATTACATTGACAGTAAAGACTCATAGAGGCGTCTGCAGCCCCTCCCAACATGAAATCTGAAATGAGTTTAATGACTTTAATTTGTTTAAGGCTTGATATATATGTTGCTTTCAAAGAGTAACATATCTGTACAAGAAACCGTTTTCTGGAACATAGTTGTTAATGTTGGGGAAATAATATTCGGGACATATATTTAGAAAATTGTACTCAAGCTGAGAACATATGCTATTAGTGTGTGTTTTCTAAAACTATTTTCACATGCAGATTGCACACCCATTGGCTGCTTGCTTCTGACCAGATTGTTGCTGCTGCATGATGGTCCCTGAGAAAGTGAATATAGAGCTGAAAACTTTTGCTTTGAAGGATTTGTTTCTTGGGTTTTGTTTGTTTGAATTCCTTCTTCTTTTTCCAAAAAGTAACATAAGAATACTAAAATTTAAACTTGCAAAGTGCCATTTTGGAAGTGTAAGAATAATACAGTAACTGAATATATGTATATCTGGTTTTCCCTGTTTAATGCTTAAATACGTTATGGATGTTCTGTTGTCAGATATGGACCATAAGAAAACTTAGTCATCATCATCTTGCTTTGATAATTTCTGAGTATATGAAGTCAAGATGACTGTGATTATAAATTTTCTTGCATTTCATGACTATTTTTAAGCCCACAAGCTACTAACATTACAGATTTTAATGTGTACATGTAGAATTCTTTGGCCATTGCATCACAGTGTTTTAACCAAAAGGAGGGAGATCTTTTTTGAGATAGAGGTTATAAAATGCATAGCTAAAATAAGAGGCCAAGTTCTTTTTTTTGTCAGCTGTTGTCTGTTTACTTTTTTTTTTCTGCAGTGTTTTTATAACTCTTTGTCTGAGTTTAGAGGATCTTAGGAAATTTGTTGGACTAGAAGCTAAAGAAGGAGACAAGCCTCCTTTAATTTCAAAACAAATTTTAATTAAGGTATGATAAATGGAAGGATAACAGTTCTTAGCTATAATATATATCTATATATGTATTCAAGAGAAACAAAACAACCAGGACTAAACAAGTAAACTCCCTGAACCAAACCCTGCCCCCCCAGTCTCTGGCCCCGTTGGGCACAGCAGTATTTATGGATCGCAGGTGATGATGTTGCTCCCCGGTCGGTGCTGAGCTGCCCCCGGGGGTTGGTGGAAAAGGCTCTGGAGTCTCTATCTGTGGGGTCGGCGGGAAGAAGCCGCTCAGGAAGGGAAAAAACAAGGCTGGGATCATCCTTCCTCTCCTTGTGGCTTGTTGGCCTCTGGGCTGGAGCCTCCGATGCAAAAGCCCCTCACGCCTGGGCTGGCCGCCGATGGGCCCCCTCAGAAAAGCCCGATGCAAAGGCCCCGGCCGGCGATGTCTTCTCTCTCTCTTGGGCACAAGGAACTCTGCAAATCCAGGGATTGGAAAACGGGAGGAAAAAAGAAAGAGACCAAAACCCATAGGGCAAAGGTTTCCCCGAGAGCTGTCTCTCGCTCCCTCTCCTCTGGCAACCTGAAGGAAAAAAAAAAGACACCAAAAAGTGTGTCCTCCTAGCCCCCACACCCCGTGAATTACCAGTCACCAGGTAACGCCTTGCCTCTTTCGTTAGAGGCAATGGATGAAGATAGGCCTATTCGTCGCTCATTCTGGTGGTAGGGGAAAGGAAAAATTCCACTAGATTCTAAAACTATAACACTCTTTTTCCCTCTACATTTGAAAATAAGTGCTACATTTTTTATCTCCTATGATGTCTGTAGCCCTGCCAGAGCAGAGGAAATCTGTATAGTACTCTGAATTAAAGGTAGACTTCTTTTGTTCTTAGATCTTATAAGAGTGCCTCTGATTTTGTCACCCTTAACAGGAGAATATTCTTTGCTCTGTAGCAGAGAGAAACTGAACACTTTAGTCCTGATGTAGTGTTCTCAGAAATCACTGCAAAGATCTCCTTTTGGGAATTTCAACCTTAAAAATACTTTTTCTTAATTTTCATTCTGTTCTTTCAGTTATTTTACCTCCCTTTCCTACAGCCCATGGGCTTCTGACCCCATCCCAGTAGGGAACAATAGCCAAGACTTAACTTAGTAGCTCTTGTGTTTTCAGAAACATATTATTTTCAGAATATTTCTAGTGGGAAAACATCAGAGGTGAAATGTTGATGGAAGAAATTGAATGGCAGTCCACATGAGGTAATATAACAACAGTCAAACAAAACTCATGTGTCTGTAATGGCAAAGATATTGGCTGGTTTGATATTAAGGATGTGAAAAACTGATGTGGAAATTTGGAGCTTCATTGCTTAAAAGACAAAAAAGAATAGAACAAGACAAGTGTTTTGAAATTAAGTGAACAAATACATAGTATTTGCCCAGATACGGTATGTTGGTTTCTAGTTTCATATGTTAAGTGGTGTTGCTCTTTTAAGGCAGGTTATATTTGACTCTCCTTTTTGTTTGGCCTTTATACTGGTTTTCTCTTTCCCACCATGAAAGTCTGAGATTTCTAAGGTGGTTTTTAGTTTTAACCGATTTATGGCAGAATTCAAAGACATGTTATCAGTAAGGTGATTTATCTGTTTTGAGAATCATGCTACTTTCATCAGTAGCAGCTGAAGGCAGTGTTTTACAGGACTTAGCACATTTTACACCATCCCAATTTTCTTATCTCTCATTTGTGTGTATTTATAAAAGGGAGATTAATGCCGAATTATATCTGTGCAAGTAAACAGCATCTGATATAACACATGACACTTTAAAAAAAGAATCTTAATTGTTTCATTCTATTTTCAAAGTAACTTTGAAGGTTGCTTTGTTTTCTTGAAAATAAGTGGTAATCAAACATAGTAATTAGAGTTGAACCCTTGTAACTCTAGGGGGAAAAAATTCTGACTGTCTTGCTTGCAGAATGTGGTTCCTATGTTTGCAGAGCAGAGAATATTAAGTAACACACTGTCCAAGAAATTAGACAGTTCTAGTTATACTCCATAAGGTGCTTCAAGACATTTTTCATGCGTTTCAGTATGAAAGGAAGGAGTCTCTCCAAGTAAATTGATTCCAGGTTGATAAGATGCCAGTCCATACTGAGGAAGAAGGAGCATTGATACGTGTTATGAAGTTTAAAAAAAAAGACAGATTATCCATTCTGACTTACCTAGTTAAGCTTATACTGTCATAGCATTAGCTATCCATTAGGGACTTTTCCCTCTGGTACTTACAGCACTTGAGCTAAATTTTATCACTATTGTGGTTCTTTTCTTATTTAGTCTTGAATGTTTTTGCTTTCCACAGTCTCATTTGGGGAATCATGGTGTGTAAGGATTCCAGTGCTGTTACAGCCACTGACACTATGCATGAGCAGAGGCTCCAGTTTCTGGCAGCTCTTTCTACTATGTGCTGTGTAAGGGCAAAGAAAAACCAGTGCTTATTCTGAAGAGTTAAAAAATACCTGTCGCATCTCCTCTTTCTTGAATTGTCAGTATATTCATTCCTACCTGATTTTTCATAGAGTTGCATGAGTCTTAGTAGTGTGTTAAACTTGGTGGGACTAATACTATGTGATCTTAAAGCCTTTGCAAAATCTTTTCTGTTTCTGAATTATCCTTTGGTGCATTTTTTTTTTTTAATGTCTGAAAAATGTCATATGAGTCTTAGTGTTAGTGTGTATTTGTGAAACAGATAATAAATCTGATGGTACAAGTTAATTTTTTAGATAGGGCTAATGAAAGAAAATAATTTATATTTATGAAGGGTAGAACATGGATATTTTTATATGACAGTTTTTATTTTGCAGTGGTGCCAAAACACCACATCGTGATTGGGTTTTGTTATACTGATTGCTATAAGAATGCATGTGGTTCTTCACCCTCAAAAAGTAAACATTTAGGGCCTGAAGACCATTATCCTTCTCTAAATAATTGATTTTTTTTTTTAAATCCCCAAACTGTTTTTAGAGCATTTCCTATAATTCTTGGTTCCTGTTTTGGTGAGGATTGTGAGGAGTGAATGAGGAGGATGATAGTGGTAACAAAATACTATTACATTTTTTTTCCTAGAGCCTAAAATATCAATAGTTCATCTTCTAGCTGAAACCAGATATTGTGAACATCTTGTTTGCTGATGCAAACTTATCACCCCTCTCATTGTCAGGTGTTGCAAGTTATTGGATTGCGAAGTGCATCTAATTGTATGTCCTCTTCCCTGTCAATCTCTCAACCTTCCTTTATACTTCAAATTAGAGATAATATGTTCCAAAGCTGTTGTGATGTTCAGTAATTGCTCTACATGAAGCATCATGTCTACCTTTGCCTTTAAAACAGAAGGGAATGGCTATAATTGTCCTTTTCAGTCTGATAGTGCTTTTTCCTTATATCAGAAATGTTATTAACTAGCCACACTGGCAATTTTCATATAACCTGTGGTGTGCTAATGCAGAACTTTTGTGTGTCATTCTCTGTAAACAATACTGTATAATTGACACTCATAACTTTCTCTTTTATTTTTGTTTGTTTATTTTTTAGTCAGGTTGTCAGGAAAGCAGTTTTGCACCTTGCCTAAAACTCAAAACCAATCAGCAGCAGCACCTAGCAAGATGTGGACATATCTGTTTTGGTAGGATATCATGAGAGCATCTCTTCACAGTCCCTTTGCTCTTCCCTCTGACAAGGTGCCAGCACAGTGACCTGTTTGTTACTTGGTAGTCAGATATTGAACTTCCTGTCTCAACTAGAATGCCAAATACTATACTCCTAGAGAAGATTGCAAACATGGAAATGTGTTTAGTTTTGTCACAAACAGCTATTCTTTAGTAAAATTTTACTTTCTGAAACACAAAAGCAATATAGCTTGGTGTTAAAAGAGAACTTAAATATTTAGCAGAATCAGTTATTCAGCTTTGTTAATCGGAAAAAAATATTAAAGTTTCTAGACACAAGTATCAAATAAAAATATCTAAGATAGAAATCTGCTGGGAAGATTCTCTGTCAGTTTGTGGATCTGTCTGGTCTCTCATTTAAGGGTTTAGAATTGCTTGCTTGATTCCTGTCTCTTGCTGCTTCATATGTGCATCTTTCAACCATGTCCCTTTCTTTCATGGTTATGTGGTTCTACCACATACATGCTGGCGTGAAAGTTTGTTGAGAGGTCTAAATTTAACTCTTTTTGTGGATATTTTAGAGAAAATTGTTGAAGTAGCTTGTGCTTTAAGAGCTAGTATATCAGGTCAAATAGGGACAGGCCCTCTATGCAGTAGCTGTTCGTGAATGCTTGGGAAAGGCATGTAAATAATGTGTGGAACAGTAGAATTTAAAAGGTTTTCAGTGTATTTAAAAAAACCACAGAGCCGAGTGTTTTAAAATGCCTTCCGGGTAAGCTTAAGACCAAGGTTATCAAAGCTGATAAAATAAATTTCCTTTTTTTCTGTATGTCCTGTTGCTGTTTATTTCTTGTTGCTATTGTTACCACTTAAATAGTATTTATATGGTTTATGATAAAGTGTCCACAGTATTAATATTTGAAGTTACTTACAGTAGCAGGGAGTAAATGTTTAAATAAAATCGTTATTTAGAAGATAAGGGTTTTTTCTCTCTTTGTATGGCACACAGCATAGGTAGACTGTTACTGTGTTTCATCCTTCAGAACAGAGTACATTACTGAACCAATATAAGGCAAATTTATTTTGTACTTCAGTATGTGTCATTGGCTAATCATGGTTTTATAAAACATTTCAACTTCTTTTTTTCCATTTTACCTGTGGATTGTTTCAGTCAGGGCTTTGTCTTTTTTTTTGTTTGTTTGGTTTTTTTTTGTTTGTTTGTTTGGTTGGTTGGTTGGTTTTGTTGGGTTTTTTTTGTTTGTTTGTTTTATTTGGGGTTTTTTGTTTTTTATTTTTTTTAATTAGCAATGCTGTACCATATTACATCACTTCTTCATGCATGGAACAAAGGTATGAACTTAAACAGAGATCCAAAACAGAGGTCCTTGTCAGCGCAAAACTGGAGGAACAAAACAAAGGGCAGTAGTAAAGCAGTGGTTCCCAAACTTACTTTGCTAAAGTTTGGTCACTGACATTCATAACTGAGGGACTATTGGCGGCAGTGGTGTTGATTTCTCTAGTTTTATAGGTATCTCTCAGAGCACGACCTTTATTCTACATTCATCAACCAGTGAAGCACACCTGAAACCAGGACCTAGCTCTCTGCTTCTGCCTGGCTTAGTGGTTTATCACCACCTACTTCATCAATTTCCCATCCGTCAGAATACACCCCTGTACAGCAGACCCTCTTTGAAAATTGCTCTCTCGCTTAAGAGACATTTAAAGTGAAGTAAAACTGTGGTCTTGGTTATGGTTGTAGCTAGGAAATACTATAATGTTCCATGCTTAGGAATAATGTGTGGCAAGTAACTGGTCCCACAAACCCTTCGGCAGATAAGTAATCCTATCAAAGGCAATTGAGTGCATTTGATTAAGGATTACATGCGATTAGTGGTCTGCAAGGTTAAAAGTACAACTTGTATCATTAATGAGTATTCACATATTAATGCTGGTTTGAGCAGGAGGTTGAACTAGATGACCTCTGCAGTCTGTTCCAACTAGGATGATTTTTTGATTGTCACACTTGTATTACACAAATAGAAATTTCATTTGTACAAAAAACCCACTAATTGAATAAGTTAAGCTCTAACAAATTATTGCCATTATTGTACCTGCTGCATCTTGTTGTATCATGGATTTGCAAATTTGACCCAAGCTTAAGATTTAAAACAGTAAGAGAAATACACCCATGCCTTTTTGTGTGTTGTTTTGAATTCCTTGTGCACCAGTTTTATATCAGTTTAAATTCCTTGTATTGAAATTACTTCCTAGAATACAGGTGACTTGGTTCCAGAGTGGAACACACACACTTTATGTGCAGTTGAGCTGTGTGAATGGGCTTAAGCTTATTTTGCCTAATTCAGGTACTGCTTGTGCTGAGACTACTGTAACAAGGCCATCGGTGCAGGTTAGCAGCCTAAGAAATGCTTGAGGCCCTAAAAACTTTCCAAAGCAAGGACTCTGAATGTGAGAGGGCATTCTTATATTAAAAGAAAATCCCAAACCCACCACCACCCCAACAAAACCCACCACTGTTAGAATGTACTGTGTAGATCCTGAATATATGTAAATGTTGAGATACAACTGGTTGAGTTTAATAAATAAGAATACTGTCCCTCTTAGTATTTACTTAACATTTTTTGTTTGAAAAATTGTATTTTGATTAACAGTAGTATAATCCTTTCCATGTGTGGGGAATTCATATGAATTTCCTTCCTGTATTTGGATAAAATTTGTTTCCACTGATACCTCTTTAACTGTTCTCATTTAGTGTTGTTAATTACTTACTTTTAAGCAAGAAATTGGGGATGAGAGGAAATCTCAGAACTACTGTCTGCATATTGTCAAGTAAAAGGCCAATCACATTCATGGGATCAGAAACGTTTTTATGTAATAATCCAAGTATGTGAATAATCTCAGTAACAGGATATAGTTGTTGTCATGTCTTATTGGTAGCAGTGTATTTCAGGGAAACATGGTTGTACGCTTTTATTTGAAAATACAAGCAGGATGGTAACATTGAAAGTATGGTTTGAAGGACTTGACATGTCTCTTGGGCTTTTGTGAAGTATGGAAAGCAATTAAAAGGAATAAGAGGTGCTAGGAAGGAGCAGGATTATTTCTTTATGCTACTCTCCATCACAAATATGTTGTATATGTTTTATTCTTTTCAAATAGTATTGATGGATTGTTATCTGATTATGGGATTAGAGAATCAAAAGACTGAACACTGGAATAAAATGCTAAAGACTCCTAAGTCACGAGGACTTGATGCTGTTCATTCATTTAGTGGTTCTAAAGGATGAAGTGGCTGATCTGCTAAGGAGAATGCATCTTGTTAGGATGAGATGCTGTGCCAGAGGACTAATAGCTGTCAAGTGCAGTATGTACTGTACTTTTAAACTGACACAAGGAGCAGAGCTGGAATTTGCAGACCAAGGACTCTTATTTTAATGCCACTTACGTATATTTGAATACTGCATGATAGTCAAGTAGTTCTGGGAGCACAAGATCCAACAGCCACTGGCTTCCTATGTAGGTGTATCTTAGAGGGAACGAAAAGTACCAGCTGCCGCTGGTGTAGTTGTAAGGTGTATCTCTTACATCTTGTGCTTGTTCTCTAATAACAAGGGCATGTGCTCCAGTCCTTTCTTCAGTTTGCTCAGTCGGTGTGTTGGTCTTCTCTGTCCACCTGCCCAGTACTTGGAATTCTGAATTCTTATTAAACGGTAAATGACTTTTCAAGTTTTGTCTTTGACAAAGTTTGACATCAGGTAGTGGATTAAAAAGTTAGAAAAGGTCAGGCCTAACCTAGGCAGACATGTCAAACAGCATAAATCTCTACTATGTTTGGCAATCTAAACAATGATCTAAGTTGCTTCTGTTGTTAGTGGGAAAGAGAGAGATGCACCCATGTATTTGTACACTCATGCACCATGTGTAGTTTGTCCCACCTTAAACTTGCGGAGTGTGGCCTCTAGCAAGAAACTGTAACCCAGATAGTTTTGTGTGGCCCCACAAGCACTATTTTTGGTGCCATTGTGGGGATGTTGAACTGTGATGCAGAGATGGAACTGAAAGTTAAAGCAGTACAGGAGCAGGCTATACTGCTTTCAATGGCAAAGCTATGATTTACTCTGTAATTTACACTTAGGTTACAGCAGTATTTTCTTAATACTGCTGCAGTTAGCTGTGTGGTCATGCAGTGACTTGAATCAGAATGTTGATCCTGAAGAGTCTATGGCAAGCAGCAATTTTTAACCTAAGTTAGTTCCTCACTGTGGTTAGTGTGTGGCTCCACCCGCAGATGCATCTGCACACGTGTGGTCATGGCACAAGGACGAGAATAAGCAGCAGGAGGGTCATCTCTGTTTGAACTGGCGTTTTACCAAAACAGATGCTTGTCAAATTATGCCTCTAGAATCTGTCTTAGATGTGATTCATCTTGTCCTCAAATAAGCATCTAACTTAAAATGCTGAATACATTCTATACAATGAGAGAAGGTTGTGAGGAACTTGAGTATTACAGTGGTAAAGTGGTACAGTGGTAAAGGCCATTCAGTATTTGTAGTTACAAAATAGTTCACACTGGAAGGAGTAAATTGAACTACTTTGAAGATAATTCTATGTTTATAAGTACATATTCTGTAAAATTCCATCATTATAGATACTCCTGTGAAAACTTCTTTGCGGAGGAGAAATATATAGTGTGAGAGAAACAGCTCTAAAATGTATTGAAATGGTGCTCTGCAGTAGCATCAAATGGAAGTTTATCTGGCCATTTCTGCTCAAATGAATTGTCCATCTGATGTCATTAATTCCTTTATACTTACTTTATTGATCACTACATATACATACCTTCATGTGGTTTCAAATCTACTGATAAGCAACAGGTTTTTGTAAATGAAGTGAAGTATTTTGACTAAGTTTACAGAAAGTAAAGTTGCTGTATTTCTTGCTTTCAGTTCAACTCCTTCAGATTATCTGTAAATTTTCAATAATGGCAATACATTCATTCTGCCATTTGGAGGAGCCTGTGCCACAGAATAATGATCTGAAGAAAGCTCACTTATTTGCAAGGAAGAGTCTTCATTTGGGAATTAGCACCAATGTGGCTAAGAAGTGCTTTCTCAAGTTCAGGTAAGTTTTCTTATATTATTCTTATTTGGATTTGGTACTTTGGCATTTCATTTAAATCAGCATATATGCAGTGTACTGTCAGAGCCTTTGTGTTGGCCATTTGGCACATGAAGTATCTTGAAAGGAAATGGCACATGCAATAGCACGCAGGCTTATGAGATGGGTGGAGGGAAATTGTTGTCTGGAAAATAATTTTAGCACCATTACATGACTTTGGAGTAACTGTTGATGATAGAGAATGTGATGATTTTAATGACAGAATTCCCTTTTGCTGTAAGCTTTTTCAGAATTTTCTTATGTGTTTATTACATGAATTCAACATTTTGCTAAGCCAGGGGTTATTGTTTTGAATCTAAATGTTGGTTACTAAGTCTCAAATCATTCAGAGGAAGTAAAAAGGAAGTCACAAACAGGTTTTCACAACTTAGAAATTTTTCTATTTAAAGAAGTCAACATTTGAGTTTTCTGCCAGTCAGATTTTATTTTATTTTTTTTTCTAAAATATATTCTTAAATCTTGGCATCGGAACACTGGATGAGGATTTAATTTTAGTTTAAATGTTACAGTACACTGTGTTTATTTTTTCAAGACATCCAATTATTTTTATAACATATTAATGACTTCAGAGCAGAAATTAGTTTATAGTAATATTCTGCATGGGAACTGTATGCAGTGTACACTCAATAAGAAGTATTAGCAGTAGATATAATAAAATACTTGTGAATATTTAAACAGGTACTTGAATTTTTTGTGTTCTCTTGCAGAAAATATGGGGATTCTCACACTGAGAGAATTCACTATAGGTTTGGTGTTTCAACTAGAAGTCAAACAAGTGATAATTTGGAAGAAAACACAAACAACCAAATGCTTCTTATCAGAAAGGCAGAGTACAGTTTGTCAGCCTTTTCAGTGGTGCAGAGATCTAGAATCTTTTAATGATACAATTCTAGTTTGTTGTTAATTTACTGTGTCACTTGCATCTTTATAGATGTGTACATGATCTGAGAAGCCTTAACAATACCATTTGTCATGTTAAAAATCCTACAGAATTAAAAGTACTTGATTTTCATATTTAATGCCACAATATCTTTTGGGTCTAGAAACAGAGGCTCATGTTTTCGTATGTTTTCGTGCACATGCTTAACTTCTTATCAGTGCCTTCCTAGTAGTTTACTGATGCTGAGAACTTCAGTGACATGGAAAAGACATCACTTTTTTAGTGTAAGCCTTTTGTCTAGTCCCTTATACTTAAAGCGTATCTTCGTGATTTCTTTACAAATGTAATGGATAATTAGAAATCAGAAACTAGTTAAGAAAAACTTTTGACTTGTTAGTGTACTTCAAACAGAAACAACTATTTCTTCAGTGAACTTCTAAAAGTTGAAATGCATTTCAATAAAATCATCACAAAGCAGAATTTGTTCTGGAGATAATGCTTCATTTTCTGGTCTTATTTTATAGAATGAATGCTATGAACAGTGTCGACCAGATACAATTTTAAAATGGTTTTTTATAAGTGTTACAGAATTACAAAAACTGATTGATGTATCTGACTGTGGCAGTTTTGACCTATGACACTGACTTTATTTTTAATACAGTTGAAGAACAATATACATTCTGAAGCCTGTTAGGCTTTCCTATTGGTGAGAGTGGACTGTGGTTGTACATGAAGTCAAACTTTTATTAAAACCATTCCATAGAACCCAAAATAGGACAAGAGCAAAACAGAAACCAAGTTCAGTATTATTCATAATCTTACAATGTCTATAATACGGATATTGAGAGTAGTAAGTTTATTTTTTTCTGACTCTTTCAGCAGAACTGTTACTGTTCCACCTCTAGTATGTGGATAAAATTGGGTTGTCTTCATAAAATAGAAGTCTTGTATCTGAAGAGTAAGAAGGTAAGGTATTTGTGATTATATTATTTCAGCAAGCGGTTAACAGTAATTCCAGTTACTTGTAAAGCACAACAATAAAAATACTTGATTTAGCATGCATCAAGAAGTCTCAAATATTTTATATCAGTTTCTGTTTATTGGTTGTTTCTTTCCCTTTTTTTCTGATGGGTAGAATTTCTGAAAGTATTCAGCTCTGCTTTCTAGGTGTGTTTTCTGTGAAATCAGTGAGCTGACCTGAGTGTGAATAAAGGATGGTTTATCTGTGGTGACTCAATAACTGATGTTGAAATCCCATCCTTGAACTGCTAGGTCTTTTGACATTCAGTGGGATGAGAATCTCTGAACAGACTACTGGGGACTCCCAAGCTACAGTTCAGGTAAAGAACTTCTTTGGAGAAGGAAATGAAAGACTGCTTCTTTTTAAAATTATGATAGTTAAGTAGCAAAGAGTGCAACTTAAACTATAAATACTTTCCACTTAACATTTTAATTTAAAATAGTTATGTCTGTATTTGTGAGAGGATTTGTAACTTGCACTTTGCGCATTATATAGTTATCTAACATTTCAGCAGTACTGATACAGAACATGAATGTCCCGTTCTAATTCCAACCACATTTTTATTTTCTTTTCAACATGTAGCTATGAATGTGCAGCTGGTTTAACTGCTGCAGTTTCCATTCTGTAAGGGCAGAGATGTCTTTTGGTAACACATGCATGATTTAGAAGTAGCAGCTTTTGTATTGGGGTGTTAGGGGCTCTATTCAGATTATGGAATTAACTTCTTTTGTTTCCTGCTCCAGCTGGTCCCCAGTTTCTCCTGAGATGAGGTAGTTCAGTTGTTAGTGTTGTGACAGCTCAGTATAGTTTGTAACTTAGAGCTTTAAACTCACACGAACTGGTGGTGTTGTAATTTATTTCAGCACTTGGAAAGTAGCAGGTACTGCTACCTCAGTAACAGAGGCAGGAAACTTGGAGAGGAGCTGAGTGTGCAATGGCAACAGGAACTGTTATGGCCATCTCCAAGAACTTGTCATAGTTTATCATCCAGGGTCCTCTTTCACTCTCTGTTTCTTGGACAGGGTGGGGAGGAAAAAGTGGAAAATAGTTCTGTAATTGTTAGAAAAAAAGAGCAATAAGTTTTCCTGGTTAAAAAAACCAAGTTTTGCTTCTGTGTGATAATGTTTCAAAGAGAAAACATCAAAGATTTGGGGATTTGTTTTTAAGACTTATCGAATTTCAACTATAGGCTTCCTTCCTTCCTTCCAAAACAGAAGATACTATAAAAGATCAGTATTTTGAGATCAAGATAAAGAATAAAAATGGAGCGTATTTTAAGATAAAAGATTACAACAAATCAAAGAAATACATGTATTACCATTTTAGATATTTAGCTTCAATGAACCGTTAACATAAATGAGAGATATTTAGGGTTTCCTATGTTCAGTTCTATAGGCAATATAGAATGTGAGTGAAAGAGGTGCATCTGAAGTAGATCTGGTTTAAGAAAATAACTGTTCCTACCAAGCATTTGATTAAACAAAACTATTAAAATACAAGTGGTTTTATAGTAGCTTTCTGATAAAGTGGAAGAAGTGTCATATGCTTGTAATAAGTTGCATGTTGATAGTGATGAGAAATACAGATTTACTTCCCCCCCCCCCCCCNCCCTGTAATTTTTGCCATGGGATATACTAAATGATTTGAGTTGAATTTCTGCACCTCTTGAATTTGTAAAGTTACAGAAAATCTGAGAAACAGTTAATAAGAGTTCTTTACAATTAAAAAAAATCACATAGCAGACAGCACATTCAGTCTTAGAGAAGAGACATATTCTAAAGAGACAGTTCATGTCATTGTGGTAAGTATGCACCATTAGCACTTTAAAATAGAAGTATTTGAGCGATACATAAGCTCACATCTCTCTCTGTGATTAACACACTGATGGATTAGTTTGATGGAATATTATAGTTTCATTCCTCTTTGGAAGACAATTAGCTTCCTGCCCTCTTAGAGGACATATCTTGTTCTTGGGACTTGTGTTCCAAGGATGTCTGAGAGAGGATTCAATGGCTGTGCAAACTGATGTATAGGTTACCCTAGGGCTTAACAGCAGTGGCACGACCAGATACCATGGAACATGCTATGCTGGTTTTGGTTCCCAGCATTATGACATTCTTTTGAAAGCAGGCCCAGAAATTCATTATCGTGGTCATCAATATGCAGATTAAATACTCTCCTCTTGGATCCCACCCCTTTAATGTTATCATATTCAGCTGGCTGGTTACATTTTTGAAGGAAAAATGCTTTTGCCTTATCTGCAATGCAGCTGTGGGAGTTCCAGGTTCTTCCAGGAGAGGATATCTGGTTCCTGACGTCCTCACCAACAAGAGGTGATGATGAAGCCTGTGTAGTGCCTTGAAGATCAGCTTCATTACTATATTGTGGATATGGTTATTGTGTATGTTATGGAATACCATCTTACAGGATACAAATACTTTTTATCAAATGGGGAATCCAATCAGCATATTAGAGAGGGATAGTCAGTCACTTGAATTTCAGTTTGTGCAGCAGTGAATACAGCAGTCTTTTAGAGACCTGGCTTTGAGACTCCAGATACTTCACAAGGACAGTGGTTCAGTTTAAGCTACTCTAAAATTAAGGGGCCAAGTATTTCAGTTTGCAGATGAATGAAGTACTTTGATTTAGTTCAAAACTGTTGTTAGAGACTTAACTTTTTGCTTATATCCACCTGTTTTCACAGCTACTTCTGGAATTTATTTTCTCTCTAGCTCATTGGTGAAGATGATGATGATGATTCTTTAAGCAATGTCTGTTTTGGCACAGCCTTCTGCTTCTAAACACCATGTGAGGGTATTTGCTAGAGAGTCTGACCTGTTTCTGTGACTGCTTTTTCCTCTCCTCCATTTTTAGAGACATTGTCTTTCATTGCAGTATGCTATGGACTAACTTTCTACTGGATCATTTAGCCCTGGAGACATCAATATGTTCCCACCCTTCAACCTTGTTTATCTGACTATCCTTATAAATACTTACACCTCTTAGGGGCACAGCATGGGACCAGAGGCAAGTGCTATGTGGAGTGAATTTCCTAATCATGTTTTATTCAGCAGAATACACATGTCCAAGATTATTCTCACCGTAGTAACAAAGAAGGGAGGACCTCTGAAGATTGGAAAAAGGATCTTGGCTGCGAGAGTTGGGGTGGGGGAGCTTCAGAATCTCCAGAAAAAAAGAATGATTTTCCTCAGTTTTCCCTCTGATGGAAATTTTTGAATTTCTGTTCTATCCCAATGTTAGAAAATTAATCATGTGCCAAAAAGAGCAGTGAAGTTGATTTATAAGTAAAAACTTACAGTATTGCATCCTTCACAATGCTTTCTGTATGTAACAACTATTTTGGGTTAATTTGTTACAGAATTTCATAGCATTGAGAAATTCCAGTTTCTGTCTATAATAACTTCATTTACTGTCAGGTCTTTAAAGTGTTCTGTTAACTATTTGCAATGAGGTAATTTTTCTAAATACAGAAATGATGTTTAACAAGATTTTCTATAAAAGTATGCTCTTCCCATTAATGTGTGAAGGATGCTACTATTGTAGGGATTGCACTGTTGATTTTTATTTTCATTTTCTTGCTAAGGTTTACCAACTAGCAAACACTAAAAAAAAAAAAAAAAAGAAAAAAGAGAAGAAAAAGGACTTTGAAGTACCTCAGTTTGCAATACAGATCCATCTCTAAGAACAAGTTTGAGCTATAAAAAATAAAGATTTTACTTTATTTTAATAACTAATATACCTGTCGGTGTAGTCTGTGTACTGGCTAGGTTATGGTCGATACAGTTCACTTTTGATAAGCAAATTAAAATTACAGATATTTCACTTTGTCCAAAGATTCCTGAGAGCAGGGGGAGATGGAGATAGGGAGACAAGAACAATGCATGTATGCATTTATCTGGAGTCTGTTTTGGAAGCTATTGTGAAACAAGTCATAGGTAAGGAGGAAAATGCATTTTTGTTCTATTGGGTGATTCTGATGTCTCAACTCAGTTGTCTGGGAGTTACCGTTCGTAGTGTCCCAAGGAGAACACACTGGTTAAAACATTTTTCTTTTTCTTCCTTTAAGGAACACTTGGAGAAGTTTGTTCCTTTAGAAGCAAAAAAGATGTTTTGTTTTTTTTTAACAGCTCAGCATGAATTTCCAGATGCTGTTTCAAACAAGCAAATAAAGGATAGATATTGGTAGAAGTAATACTGTGCAGCTGAACTAAAAGGATTTTGCTGGATAACTACTTGCCTGTTATTGTCATTGGCAAGTCAGAGGTAATTTCCAAAGCTGTAGTCTGGCAGAGGAGGAGTAATTGCTTTTATATGTATTTTTCAAGCCAAAACACACACTTTGCTTTTACCAGTGTTTTTGCAAAGACTCAAAATTACCACAATATTGTTGCTGAAAAAAACCAGTTTGTTTTAAAAGAAAAAGTATTATGAAAAGAATAGTGACATCTGAGTGTCACCTAGAAAACTCTTGTCAGTTGAACTCCTGACAGAATCTGGCAGAAATTCAAAGTCTGGTTTGTCTCTAGTAATTCCATTAACATTTCAAAGGTTAGTGATGTTCTGGGAATTACACAGGAGGGATTATTTTTTAAGTTAAGTATTAGTGCTCTAAAGCTCTGCCTGCACTAGGAATATTTCTGCTGTCTTTCAGGTGGTAAATGGACTATATCTGAGACACTAAGTTTTTGTACTTTATCTGTGCTGGAATAATTAAAGTATTGACCACCTTTCCCTGTAGTGTGAACAGAGCTGTATCAGTATAAAATTGTACATACTGATAGCTTATTTCCGCCTAGAAGGAAACAACCTAGGAGGCTGGCCCAATTCCAGAAATTGCTTTTAATTATATTGCAGTTGCTATGCCTGTATAAACTATTTGTATTGGAGACCTTATACCAGATGAAAATTACTTCATTTGATTTTATTTGTTCTTACCCACACAACCTCTTTAAAAATTACACCGCTTCAGTTTTGTTGGTTTGATTTGCCTTTTTGGGCTGACTTGCTCTTTACACTGACTTATCTCCATTTATTCTAGAGGATATAAATGATGAGAGTTTTGACAATGAAAATGCTGCATTTTCCTTTCTGATAGAAGCCTAATCTGTTCAGTTAATACTAGAACAAGCAGAGTTTACTGTGCAGGTTAGAATATTTTCATCTGCCTGCACGTGCGAGAGCCTATAGAGAGCTGTCCCCAGCCCAAATCCTAACAACTCTGTTATTCAGTATGGAACACAATGTTTTACATACATCTATCAGTTTTAACTATTGCCTCACTTTTCTGCTGTGTAAATGAATCTTGTCCAGTATGTGTTACTTAAGAAAGAATTCAGAAGGTTGAAGTCAGAATGTCATGACTCAGATCACTTGCAGATAAGGCTGATCTGCTTGTGCTTTTTCCATGAAGATACTGTTGAGCAGATTCAGATGATCTCTGTTTTGAAGCTACAGGTGAGGGAGAGATCTTTGATCCCATGTTGAAAGGTGGGGAGGGGATTGTGATGGGGAAAATACTGAAAATCAGTATAATGTTTCTGTTCTAAGCCTGGAAGCAGTAAAGAAAGAACCTCATCAAACACTAACTCGAACAGAAAGAGCCAAAAGCCCAGGGACCTTTGACCATTCAGGGAACATTCACTAGCTTTAATCAGTTGTCCTATGCTTATTGACTGTTCCTTCCACCCTCTAGCTGTCCATTCTATCTCTTTACTTCTGCTTCATTCCTGCTTACTACATACACTTCCCCCCACCCAATCTGTCCACCTTACCCTGTATCTCCTATTTAGTTTGCAAGCAAAAGCTACTGGCAAAGTAGAACTAGTGTTACACTTACTATGATCCTGCTGTTTGTGCTGTGTGTGAACTTTTCCCCCATGCTCTCTTACCTGTTTAGGCTGTTATTTTTTATATGACCGGGGGCCTTTTGTTTTTCTGTGTATATGCAATATCCAGCACAATGAAACTTCAGTTTTCATTAGTCCTTAGAAGACCTTAAGAATAATTAAGAATAATGTTCCTTTATCCTGCTCTTTGTAAAAAAAATCATTTATAGGCAAGTGACTACTCTTAATGAAATGAGGTGTATGAGATCTCACAGGTTAAGAGGAATATTGCTCTTGCAGTTTTTCTCTAGGTGAACTAGTGATTTTAAAAGTATAATGTTACAACTGTGGTTATATTAGTGTCCAGCATAATATGATGAACATTTCAGAATGAATTTAATATTGACTATGTTTGCATTGCACTTGCAGTGGTTTGCAAATTGCTGGTTGGTTTTCCATGTCTTACAGCTATATAATTTGCTTTCTAGAAACCATTTTGTTAGGTGTGGGTTGCTTGTGAGAAATCCATTCCAAAGTGAGTGCAAGGCAAGCAGGGTACTAGTGATGAATATGAATGGATATCGTAAGGGTAACGATGGATAGGGCATCTGCAAAATCAGTGGAATTCTGGTAAGAATTTGCATGTAATTTGTAAAAGACTACTTGATAGTTCTCAGTAAAACCTGTTTGTGTATCTCTCTGAAGATTTGTCTGATGACATTTTCTTCTAAAATGTGAAAAGTAGGAGGATTGCTCTATATTGTGCAGTATTTTAAATTCTGTAGCAGTTTGTACGGCGACTTTACTTAGCAGTGACTTCTTGCATATAAAAACAGTGGAAGCATCTTTTTAGAAAAGAAAGTTATTTTAGAGAGGCAGTTAGTGGCCATTTATGGCTCAATGTGAGCCTGTTTCTCTGAATATTTAGAAGTGAATATTTTTGAACTGTTACTTTTAAAAAAACAGGGTTTTTTTTTCCTTTTTTTCCCCCCACTCAGAGTATGTTATAACTAACCTCGGGTGTCATATTTCACCACTACGCATGTAACTGTTCTAACAGGCATTGCATCCAACTTCGCAGGAGACACAAAACACTAATTGTTGACCAACTAATCATAGCTGAAAACTTTTAATCCTTGTATAGATGAAAAAAAATATAATGACAACATACAGTGGTACTACTTCGTTGAAAGTTTCACACTATTTAAATAATGTACACAATTAGAAAATGCAAGCAGAAACACCAGTGAAAGTTCTACTGTAACTGTGGTATAGTAGAAGTGGTTCCTTTTAGTTTAGTATTTCAAATAATTTAGGACAATAATTCCTTAAGGAAAAATTCTTGTTTTTACCAAAGCCAAGTATATTCTTATCTGTGTGTATACTGACTTGTTGAAATTCACAAAGAATTTGTGCCTCTTTTTCTTCCAACTCTTTGAATCCCAGTGGTGGTTGATATGGAAGTGGAACTGTTCTGCTAGGACCTGGCAGTTCTCAAAGCTTCTTTGTAAGGGTATTTTGAGGTTCTGGGTGTGTATATGCTATGTAGTAAAGAGCAGCACAGACAGCGAGTGCCCTCCTGATGAGCTGGTTTCATAGCTGAGGTAGCTGTTCCAGCAGTGTGATACTGGCGCTGACATTGGGGTTTTGACACAGCTCAAGAACTCTGTAATTTTCTCTTGTCATGCAGAAAGCTGTGGTGGCTCAGGATCTGATTGACATGCAGATTAGGCATTAATTGGATAGAGCATGGTGGTCAGGGGGTTGGTGGTTAAAGACTGAGAGTGGTAACGGTGCCTGTCAGAGGCCTTGGCCCTGGTGAGAGGCAAGGATAAGGAGCTCAGACGCATCACTGTGCTGACACAGATACTTCCCATGGGCACACAGTGTGAGCAGGAATGCAGTGGTTTATCCGTCGGGGACAGAGTACCAGCCAAGCTGACAGAGTCCAGTTGCACCGTGTAGACCTGCATCGTAACAGGTACCTAAGGCAGTGTTAATTAAAACAGTGTCCTCGCTGAGTTACTGGGAGAGGAAGCACGTAGAATGCCTGGTAGGTGAGCTCTTGAGAGGCCTGTGCCAGACTCCAAAGGTCTGATAAAAGTGCGTAAATTAGACCAGAAGAGATTAAAGGTGTCTCTGTATTTGAAATTAGGTTGGTATGGAAGGTGACTAATAGGACTTCTATTTGATATCCCTTTCTGTAATACTCAGCTTTTCATTTTTACTTTCTAGGTGGGAGGGAGATAAAATCTGGCCTTCAAAGTGCTGTTTACTCATTCCAGTGCCAAAATGCAAAACACAAATCAGCAGCTGTAATTTAAGGGCATACTAGGTTCCTTCAGCTGCACTGGACAAATATGCACATTAGGTAGATGAATATAAGCTTAGATACCTGTTCCTATTTATTTTTTAAGTTTGTTTGGTTTTGGTTTGTTTTTGTTTGGTTGTTTTGTTTTGGGTTTTTTTTGTTTTTTTTTTTTTTTGTTTTAAACTGCTGTAAATCTGTAGGCTAATACAGCAACTTAGAATCAGGAAGTTAGGCTGCTTACAACCCCCGTCTTTTTTTTTTTTTTTTTCCCATGGTAATATTTCACTCAGGTTCATTGCATGGCAAGTGTTTGGTTAGTTATTTTATCTTCCTATATTTTAAAGCAACATCTAGGGGGGAAAAAAGGGAGGGATGATATCTTCTTAGTTTTAAATCCTTTCAAATTCTGAGGATGATAGCAATGAAGAAAAACGTAGCTTGCATCCTCCGTGTCATAGAGGTATCTTATCTGTAGTTGCAGTATTTGTACAAGTCAAGTCTAGAGTGTCTTTTTCTGTTGATCTTGTCTAAGATGACTGTACTGACTGGTATTGTTTCAAATAAAAACAGTTAAGTGATTGACTTGTAAAAGAGTTGACTGCCATTTACTGCTTAATTCCTCTTTTGCTGAATCATTTCTGTGATATTGACTTAATTTGTGACACTTTAGTAGGTGCAAGCCTGAGGGGGAAAATTGTTATAGTTCTTTCACAATTCATTAGTTTGTGGATATTTGTTGTTTCCATACTGAATGACTCATACGTTAAATGAGCATGCCAGCCTCGAGGCATGCCCTCGCTATTGCAGCCCACAGTGAAACTTGATGCCATCACACATAAAAATGTGGAAGATGCTCATACCCATTTGTATCCTTGGGAAGTTTTGTGCACTTTGCACACACGTGTGCTAGCAATTACTCAACGTACATTTTTTCCAAAAGCTGTGTTTTACCCTCTGATTGCTCTTTTTCACACAGTTTGCTGAGTTTGTAAGCTACATCTGTCTTGTGAGCATAAGTTGGAACTGAGAAATAGTGATTTTTTTAATTTTTTTTTTAATAAAGTGGCACAGTTTCAGTGTATTCATTTCTGAAGTATCTGATTTGCATTGCCACCTGTGTGTTTTTTAAAGTATTTAGACAAACTCAGAAACTGTTTTATTTGGGAAGTTGATAGCTTGGATCTAATGCTCTCCACACTGGGAGAACACTAATTAGTATTAGATTGAACCATTTGGCCCCTAGTTGTCTTGGCTATCCTTGAATTTTGACCTTCTTACCAATTTAATTTTTCATTGTTCAATACAAATGTGAAAGACAAAACAAATTTAGCTATTGATAATGTCACAGAAATTATCACTTGCAATATTCTGGTGTTAAGCTTCTCTAATGTAAGAAGAAGGTTCTTCAGTACCTATAAGAGGGAGGTAGATATGTACTCACACGAGTGAGATGAGGAGAAAGGTTTATATAGAGTATGTGAAATAAAATTTTTCTGATACGGTTTTGAATTTTTAGGACATTTGTGTTTTTTTCATGTGCCTTATAGCATTAACTCCAAGCTTGAATTGATTCATATATTGAAAATATGTGTATGGCTCCAGAATTTTTCTTCTCTAGGTGACACAGTGTGGTTTTGGTAAGAGTAAAACAGATTGCTGTGACAGGATAGATACAACATATCACAAGTCAGGTGTTTTGGCTTTTAAATAATGGTCTTGTTCTGCCATGCATGGTATGCAGTGGAGCAGTTTATGCCAAACTGTACATTTATGGGAAGACCCATTTTTTTAATATAAATTTTTCACTTAACACTACTCATGCTTGTACGTTGTGTGCAACTTTTTCTGTTTATGTCCCTGCTCATTTTCAGGAGGATTCTGTCATTGCTCATCTAACTCTACCTCCACTGATCTGGGGCTTGTCTATTAATCCCTTGTCAGGTTTAGGCTTTAAGACTGTAGACACATTAATAAAAACTATGTGCAACTATTAATAAAATTGATTGCAATTTCCCCAGGAAACACTGGAAGGCAATAAAAGTAACCATTTCAATCCTGTTTCTAATTCTAGCACCCCAGACCAAGTCATCTTGTGTCACTTAACAATGTCTCATTAAAATAATAAAAAATTATAGTAGCACTACTGTTTACTCTTCAAGTGATGTTGAAGTATTGGCAAGGAGAGGAAGGAGGTAGTAAGGTGAAAGTACGTCAGAAATTACTGCTCTGGCCAGGCTGATGTGTTTGAGAGGCTGGAGCGTAGGTGCAGAGGGTGGTATCTTTGCCTCCTGTACAGCTGTGTTCTCTCGTAATAAACCTAAGTGGCAACAATAAGCCAGAAGACAGACATGCTGGTACATTCTACATGCACAGGTGTAAAAGCCGCCTCACCAGACTGTACTTCTTGCAGTCTTGTCTGTAATCAGTTTTTGGCTTGTCAGGAGCTTTTCTTCGTTTGCTAGGAGACATCCTGAAATCTCGCTTTTGTCTGCCACAGCACGCACAGTTTTAGTCCTGCTCTCTCGCTGTTCTGTGTCAGAGCACTTTTCTTTCTGTTCCTGTGCTGTGTGATGAAGATGAGCAGCTCCAAGGTAAAGGCTGTGTTTCGAGGAACAAATCGGGGTTTCTTACAAGCATCGATGTTGAGAGGCTGTCGCAACTGAAATTCTCTCTTCTGTCGAACCCATCAGTACTTTCTCTTCTGGAGTGCTGACATCGCAGGTGAGCACGTTCGGGCGGCTCTCCGTGAGATCACAACTCGAGCCAGAGAACTCTGCGTGGGGATGTGCAGCACTCGGGCTGCCCGGGGCCGCAGCACTGCGGGAGGGAGGCTCCTGCTCGGGCTCGGCGGCATTAGGACCCGGCAGCTTCTCCCTCCCTCTTCCCTTCTTCCCCTTCTCTCTCTTCCCTCCCTCCGTCTCGGGGAGTAGCGGCTCAAGGACCTTTGCCCGCAGCCCCAGCTGGTGCCCGGCGTGCCCGCTCCGTGCTGCCTTCGTGCTGGTTTTCTTAGTTTCATAAGAATCTTCCCTTGATGGTTATGCAGTGGATTGTGCCAAGTGTTCGCGTTCAAACACTGCTTTGGCCACTGTTAAAATGCATCCCATTTAATGCCTACATGATATTCACAGTACAAGGCAGGTGTATTTTTCCTCCAGCTACTGCATGTCCTGCAGAACTCTCTACAGTATATTATTTAAAACGAGGAATAGGAATAGAGTTCTTATGCTCAGGAATAAGAGTTCTGATCACTAAATTAGAATTAAAGTGGAACAGAACCTGATACATCATCTGACGCTTGGCTTCCATAGTGCCTGTCACAAAGTAATGGCTCTCTTAAACTGTGCATTAATCATCAACAGCAAGTTCAGAAATCTGTGTTTCAGTCCAGAAACTTTTATTACCAAATAAATAGCTTTTATACTGTTGGAATGAGCAAAGAAATACCCTTAACAAGAACTTGCTTCACACCTAAACAAAGTTAGTTTGCATTTTCTCCCCCATGAGTTTAGTTTATGGCTATTTCCCCCTGTTTACTTGAAAGGGAAAAAAAGCATGGGGCAGCTTTGCAGATAAAGGTACAATGAACTGTATTTCAAGTTATGTACATTCAGAACATATTATCAAGTATATAATATCTTTAGAAAAGCAAGATTTCCCTTTTATTTTAGGAAGTGATCAATATTTGTCAGTGGGGTGTGTTATTATCACAGGCAAAAGCTATACAACTGAAAGGCAAACCTGCCAGGTATCAGTTCTTCCACTCAAATTCGCAGCCTGTGGAAAAATCACAAAAAGAGTAAGTTATGCAAGGGGAATAATTATGTTCCAATATCCTGGTGGTGAATGGTCTGCTTTCAGAACATAGATGAAAGGCATGTTGCCTTTTGGGTTCAAAAATTTTATATTTCCTTCCTACAACCTGTTGGCCTGCTTTTGTTCCAGACAGTGTTTCTGTCCTTGCAGGCAGTTAGGTCTTCCCAGACCCACGGCTGCCTATTGACTGGAATTCCCTTCTCTACCAGAACCAGTACCTGTACCTACATTCAAGTATCACCACATGAAGCTCATGTAGCTCTTGAAATTTCTCAGTTTGTTGTGTCCTGGTACAAGGTGCATGCTCTTTATCAAAAAAAGAGTTCCCAGGCAGTTTTTCGAGTTCCCAGGCAGTTTTTCTAGTTCTTTGTGCTCTCTATATTATTGATGTTTTGAGTCTTCATTTGTACTCTGTATTGTACTGTGTGATGTTTCAGACATTTACTTCTGCCCTGTTTACCTGACCCAGCCCTGGACTAAACCATGAAGTCCCAGCCTTGTGTTAACAGTTCTGGCAGTCTCTCCTGTTCCACCACCTCCAGACAATATAATATTCTCTTTAATTTCCCAGGTTACAGTGGGGAAAAAATCAAATTAAATATATGACGCCACATTCTTACACTCTCATTAATTTTTACCATGCCTGTCCTAATGAAATGAGGATTCACTGCTCTTTGAGAAAAAAAATTACAATTTCCTGTATGTTTTTGTAATGACTAATACAGCAGGGTAGTGTGTTTTTTTGGTATGTACAGTGACAATATGCATTTCAAACTAAACCAGGATGATCTAATCAAGAGAACCAGGCAGTGTAGTAAATAATAGTAACATATTAATTTTAAAAAATGCTAAGTATTTAGTGCTTAAGCTAATTCTAGATGCCTTGTTAGTGGGTGATCAGTAAGTAATAACTTTTGGGGTGCTTGTTAGCAAGATCCTTTAAAAAAACTGATAAAGGGAAAATGTTCAGTGTCAGGTCTTTGAAAAACACAAACTTCTAAGAAGCTGACTGATTGGAAATAAGGGGAAAACATGTTTTAGGTAGAACTTGCAGTGAAGGAGAAAACGAGTTTATAATCATGCGATTTTTCCTTTTTCATGTACTTGCCTTTTTTGTAACCAATAAAGCTTAATGTGTCCAAACTTTTCATTGTTTCAAAATCTTCTAGGTATGACCATACTGTTCTTAATGAGCTATTAATAGCAATTAGTGCAAATTGAAGGAGACATTGTTAATAAAATTTGAATACTAACATCAAGTTGCTATTCCTTTTCTTGATATTTTTACACAGGGTTTATCATATCTGCTTAACCATAGTACAGTTTCCTGATTCACTAGTAAATACATCCTAATGCTTCAGTTGATGTTAACTCTAAATAAGTTGCTTCCTGATTTCTTTATGTAGTAACTGGTTTGATCTATAGTATCATTGATAGGGATATTATATATTTAGATTAATAATTGAATTTCCTTGGCAATCAATTGGAATGGATTACACACAATGTAAAAAAAAACACATTTGTTCTGATCAGTTTTAAATTTTCCATGCTTTGGATGTTTCTTTGTATTTTTTTTTCCTGTGTTGCAAGATAACAAGCATAGAAATCTCTGATCCGACCTCTCTACAGCAGGTTATTATTTCACATGTCCATATGTAGGACTCCTGATTTTAAACTTCCTAATTTCTCTTCCCAGGGTATTTTCTGATTTTATTATTGTTCACATTTGAACTCTATCCAGTTTTTAGTATCCTTTTGGAGGATGTACCTCACATGGGATTTTCTGGTAAGGTCAGAGCATTGATTTTTATAATCCTATTACACTGGCTTTATTCTAATTCTTTTCCATTATTTAAGCTGCCTGTTTTATTACTTTTATTTTGATTGTAGTGGGGTGTTGAGCAGAGGTTTTCACTAAACTGCTGAAGTGGGCCCAGGTTCCTTCCTGAGGTCAAAGCAACTGGTGTGCTTTCTCATTATGGCATAACTGATCTAATGAGTGACTCCCATTAAACAGAGGCAGTCCTACCTCACATGCACCTGACACTGGCATGCTGTGATAGGACAAGGGGTATTGTCTTCAAACTGAGAGAGGATAGATTTAGATTAGATATTAAGAAATTCTTTACTGTGAGGATGATGAGGCACTGGAACAGGTTTCCCAGGGAGGTTGGGAATGCACCATCCCTGGAAGTGTTCAAGGCTGTGTTGGACAGGGCTTTGAGCATCTGATGCAGTGAAAGATGTTCCTGCCCATGGCAGAGGAGGTTGGAACTACGTGTTCTTCAATGTCCCTTCCAAACTAAACCATTCTTTGAATCCGTGACTTACCTGCTCCAGTGATTCAGGGTTGATTTTTGTCTTGTTTTGCTCCCTGAGCATGCTTGCCAGTAATGGCTGTTGCTGTTGTTAAAAGGAGAATAGAGGAGCACCTGACAAGGGAAGAAGAATGGAAGGTGTCCCTTCTGCAGCAGTCTGCTTCAGATCAGTTTAAGCAGCATAAAATTACTCAGAGTTGCAACATAAGTATTATGATTGGTATAAATGCAAGGTGGATGAAAATGTATTTGTGAGCGTAAGGTGAAAGAGCGAAACAAAGGGTTAAAGAAATGGCCTCTGCTCATAGCAGAGGACACAATTCCCAGAAGTACCTGAGTGCCACATCCCTTGCCAGCAGAAGACCTTGCATCATAACAGCAAGAGGATGGCAGCAAGGTTCTCGTATGTCACATAGCACAGTTCTTTTTCCTGTTAGCCAAACAGAAGAGACTTCAGACATACTTTTTTTTTCAGACATATATTTCAGGCCTATATTACAAAAAAGGAAAAACAGACAATAGGCAGCAATATGGCCTAAAATGTAGGGAAAGCAAGGTAAGGAAGGTCTGGAGGCAAAAAATTTTGTCACAACAAAGGGTTCCTGAGGGATATCCTAAAGGATCTGCTCAAAAAACTAGGTTTTTATTGATAATTAACTTCTGAAATGGGGTGAGGACTTAATAGTTGATGGTCTGTCTGTTGTTTTTCATGTAAGTTATCTTGGCCTGACCATTGGACAGTACTTGTAAGTGAACATAAGAGTGCAAGTGAACTAAATCTGTTTGAGAATAAATGTTAGTGAGTAACATCAATTTATCTGGAGATTTTGTAGGTAACTGTTACCTTCCCCTTGGCTAATATGTAGGGCTTTATTACACGAAGTTCCCTACAGTTGTGCCTTTAATTTGAAACCTCATAAAACACGGACTGTGTTCACTTGGATTTTTCTTAGTATGTGTACGATATGTATCTATCATAATTTAAACTTGATTTGACATTTTTGGGATCCATTTGCTGATCTTTGGTTAAATAATTTTCCATGAATCTGAGTAGCTGAAATAACCACAGATTTTATGCCATGGTACTCACTCCAGATTCTGGATGATTAACAACTTACGCTAACATAGGACCAGCCACATTTTTACACACTTTCTAGTTAATTATTTGCTATTAAAGAAATGTATTTTAATGAAATCAGTCATTTAATCCATTTTTTCCCCTGTTTAGGTTTTGATCAGGTGATTGACTGTATCCTTATTTTTCATTTGCCTGCTTCAGGATGCATTCATCTTCTACTTTGGGCTTTGAAAGAACTTCTTTTCCATTATGTGCCTGATTAACAAGAACTAGATCATCATCAGTAGTAGTTGTTCTATTCTGTGGGTTTTTTTACATGATGCATAGTATAACTTTTGCTTATTGTTTTTGTTAGGATTAGATTTCTTAATTTGTGTGGGACTCCTCTTTGATTAATCAAGTAACTTCTTGAAACTCATTGTTTCTTCATAGTGTTTTATTATCCATTTCCCAGCAATAAGCACGTTTTTGGAGATCCTGAGAATTTCTTAGCAAGTAAGATGTCAGTGAGTTTTGCTTCATTATTTTGGGCTTTAGGGACCTTCTTATTTTATTGAAATCTCCTTTTTAATAGGGTAGATACCAAGTTCAGTAAGTTTAACAGGGAGAAGTGTATGTTGTGGGGCATGAACTCTTTGCATATATGAAAGAACTTACATTTCTTACTTTTGCTTTTATCACTCCTACATTTTACCATTTTTTCATCAACTGTTTCAGAAAATAGCTTATGACATCTGTCACCCACATGGCAAGGGTTTCCATGGTTTGTTTCCTCCACCCTGCTTCCTCTGCCAAAAATCCTGTGTGTGTCCTGGATCCACCTATACCTTCCCATCACTCTTATTCTCCCTTCTTTTCTTTAGCTGTGATGAATTGTCTCGAGGATTTGCCCATGAATTCACCCTTAGGAAAAAGTAGCTGGTGCCAGCCATGAACACGTTCCAGCTTTTTGTTACCAGACTGAGGAATTTAGAAAATACCAAATCTGAAGTTGATGCACATAGCTGTGCATCATCTACCAGGACTGTGTGTGTAATTCTGTGGTAATTGCATGATCAGGTACTGTTTAATGAAATATTGGTTTTGTGTAATGTAAACTTGTATTATTGGTTCCTATGGTTCTAGCCACCACACAGACATGGTCTGAAAAGGCTGTGTGCAATTTTAAATGTTGACAATGTAAATATAATACAGTTGAAAATGGAAAATATACAGAGAGGAGAAGGAAAATACTAGTAGTTAGGTGGAACATTCACACTTTAAGCATTGAACTCACCTACGTAAATCAAGACTGATCTGCCTAGGCCATTTCCACAGCTTAGACAGAGACTCCTTCAGGGGGCAGTTTGGGATGTCTCAGGAGTTCTTTGAAACAAAACACTCTCAACAGGAGCTTCTCTCCATTTAAGGTATAGTAGGGTCTGTCTCCTACATGTCACTCTTGCTTGCTTTAGACACTTGAAAATAGGTGATGTCTATAAAACTACTTACCATACATTTTGCTCAGAGGGGCTGCAGGGCATGCTAGTAAGCTGGATTTCAGAGAAAGCTTTGAACAACAGCAGTGCAGTGTGTTTTCAGATATTTAAGGGAGTTTCCATCAAGTGTAAGGTGTAAAACAGGAAAAGGCACAAGAAGTTTGTGTGAAAATACAGCGTGGGTGAGAGAGGAGCTGGAAACTGGACTACTGACACTGAATGGCAGGTGGAAGGTAGGAAGGGAAGAGCTACAAGAAGACTCTCTGAATTTTATTTTTTTACCAGTAAAAAGTAGGGGGGTTTGAAAGTGTTTTAGCCAAAAACAAAATAATAATCAAATTCAAAGGTATGATCTCATGGTCTTTTAAGCTTTGTTTCATGAATATTGGCTCAGCTTCAAATGTGAGAAAACCACATCTGTCTTCCTGACAATGATTAAGGAGCAGTAGGTGTGGTGGTGATAAGCCTTAAAAGTGAAGACAAGTAGTAGATATTACAGAAGAAGTCAGAGAGACCTGTGGAGACAGATGTGTTCTCCAAGTGATCAACCAGGAAAAGGATCCTTGCAGCAGTTTGCTGAGTAAATGCACGCAATATTAGGCTGTGTTTCTCAAAAGCAGAGAGCAAAATGTTGCTGAATCAAAATGCGATGATGATGATCAGTAACCGGACTGAGTAGTTTAGCTGTTCAGAAGAGTTAAGAAAAATACTGTCTTGGAAATGTTGCACTGAAAATATCTGCAAATTATGAATATGAATCTTGGGATTTGGAGTATATTTGAGATCTAAGATGATACTAGAGTTATATGCCTGAGCAACCGGCAGTATGATGGTGTAGCTATGCAGCTTTGTGTATGTCACCAGCAATTAAGTTATTCATATGGAAACCGTAAAGATCAAACATAATTGTCTTATTATTTGAAGTTCTTCACTCCTACAGTTGCTTCCCACATAATATTTTTTAGAGTATTTCCCTGCCTGCCACAAAGGACTGGACCTTAATTGTTGAGTTTGATTTTTAATGTCACAGTGGGGTGCCTAGCATGAATGCTGTGTTTTGCATTTGCTGGGAACGCACTGATCATTTCACGTGGTTTGTATTACTAGTGAACACTGGATACAGTAATTTCTTTACAATTAAAATATGAAGTTAAGTCTTCTAATAACTATACTCCATAGTACTTTAGCAGTGCTTAATTGATTCTGTTCCTTATCCTGATACTGCCTGATGATAAAAGAATTCCCCCCACGAGGAGGAAGCTTTCAGTATACTTGAGTCTTTTACAGCCAGGTCCCATAGCAGCCACAGTCATCTTTTGTTTTCCTCTTCAGCACATCCCAGAACTCACAGGCTGAGAAAGGAGACTGGAGAAAGGACAGAGGAAATAATATTTGCTCTTGGCTAATTTTCCACTGGCATGTAGTTGTATGGGCATGGTGGCAAAATAGGTGTGAATTAGAGTTGTTTCTAGGTATTTCTCACTTAAACCAGAGATAAGGCAACTTTAGTATCAAGGAGGCATAACCTCAAGAAAAAAAACAACTAAACAGTTGCTTATTTTCATTCGTGTTATAATAGACACATTTCTACCAGGTGTGGGAATCTAAACTGTTAATGTATTTTTGCAAAAGCAAGAAGACTGTCTTAGATGTCCAGATTAAAAAGTTAAAACGCAGTATGCTCAGGGAAGAGAAGTTAAAAACCTGCCTGTCCTCAGAAATGTAACTCTGGAAAGGAATTTGATATTAGCAGCTCATCAGTAGTTTCAGGTTATTCAGAGAAAGAGCAGTGACAGCCAGTTAAGGAAGTAAATGACCCTTTGCTTGATAAAAATTTGTGAAATTGTAAATTGGTGAGCACACCCAGGTTTGAGTCCGTAACTCTTTTGAGAAAAAAATAAGCAAAATCTAATAGTACAGTGTTATAGGTGCTTTACCATATACCAGTTTTGGACATGCAGGTGGTGTAAAAGTGGGAATTCAGCATTAGAATGGAAGTAAAGATTTTGCTATCTATCCTGAGCTAGCCCCAACACTGAGAAGACAGAACCATTACCTCTCTTCACACATTTTGGAAATCTCATCTACCTTGCATATCTATGAGTTTCCTTATATATAAGTAGTCTAAGTAGAGTTAGTTTCTCATCTCAGCAAAAAGGGTTTCTTAATGTCCACGTGAGTGGAAAACTTTGCATATAATATTATTTTTCCCCATCTAAAAATGATAGCAGTTTGGGTCCTTACCTCTCCATCAGAGCTGTAGCAAATCAATGGCTCTTTGAACTTCAGGTGTTCCTGTCTTCATATACGTTTGGATAATTTTTAAGCTTACTAGTTAATTTTATATAAAGTATCTTGCTGCATCTTAAGCCATCCTGTAGGAGATACAAAAGTAATCAGAGATAGTTGATTGTCTTGAACTTTTTTTTGAGTAGAAAGTGTGTTTCTACTAATGTATCTGGTTACATTCTGGTCCCTTAAGGCATGACTCTACTATAGAAATGGGTAGAATGGTCTCATCCTCCTGGACAACCTCATTCTGTCTTTGGTCTGGCTGTCTCCAAGATGTCGTACTAGTGAAAGTGCAAGGTGCATCGACATTTACAGGCATGCTGAATTGGCCACTACACCCTCCTGAGATGACAGGTAGCCACAGGAAGGTCATGGCTATAGAGAAAGTGCAGACCCCTTCTAGGAGTGGATGAAAAGAGCTGGTGTTGAGGTTTGGATGACACAATGCTCCATGGTGTAGCCTATGATTCTATGTGCTTGTTCCACCATAAACCTAATATTCCTGTAGTGTGTTCGCTGCTGTTGTCACACACTCATGTTGTATTTAAGTGTGTTTGTGGGCAAACCTCATTATAAGGGAGACATTTGAGACAGTATATTTTCTCATTGGCATTTGTATAGTACTGGGTGCATGCTACCATAGGGTTTTATTGGAGCATTAGGAGGACATGCTCCCAAGCTAGGACTACTTAAAACCTTCAGATAGGCATAACAATGACACCTTTTATAGAAACATTATTACTTTCTGTCAGTTCTACAGTGTTTTAAAATATGGGGACATTATTTCATGTTAGTTTTTGTTACCATGTTACTAAGAAGCTGAAAATCTACATGTCTGGAAGTGAATTGATGAAGAGAAATATATCATTTTTATTGATTTTTTTTTTTTTAGGCTACTCCCTTTTATGAAAAATAATAAATTATATATAATTGTGAAAAAGAAGTACGCAGGAAGTGAGCAAACAGACTGCAGGTACTCATGTTTGCCTGAAGGGCAATACACTGTGATCAATTAATGCTGTATAAACCTCTTGTTGTAAGATATCACTGTAGCCTTTCCTGTAGCTGCAGCATTTTATGGTAAAAATGTAGATCTGATCTGAGTGCCTAGACTATGACTATTTTTCTATGACTAGTTTGGTATCTCTTTAATTAGAGTTGTGTGCTGCATTACCTGATTTCATCCTCTTTCTGTTTATATATTTAGGCCCTAATCCTGCCACTGGATTTGTTCAAATGAACCTTGATAGCCATGGGGGAGGACTGAGTTGGCTGGACTTCTGGATGTCTGCAAGTTCCCGCTCTGAAGATCTGATTGTAGGCCTGAACCTAAATTTCTATTTCCTTCCCCTGTCTATTTGCTTCTTATTGATGAAAATTATCCAACAAAATGGTATTGTCTCTGAGTCTCGGGCACATCACATTAGTAGCATTCAGACACTATGTGCCTGGGATGCTGTCAGACATTGATAAAGTATTTCTGTTGTGTCATGTGCCAATACCTCATGATTGATTATTTTGTTGTATTTTTTCATTTAATATCTTCGTACCGAAAATGGAGATCTTAACCTGTGTTTTCAATCATTGTGGTGTTTCTCTGAACTCAGATTTTTAATTCAGAGTAACTGTTGAAACTATTCAGGTCTTTTTTAAAGATGTGGGTTGATTTGGGTTTTTTTCCTTGTTGGACACAAAGTACATCTATTTTATTTTATTTTGCAAACTTAGTAGCCTACTATTACTGAAAGCTTTCAATATGATGACATTCTGATGCAGACCAATAAAATAAGTAGGAAAAGGCATTAACTTTTGCTAGTTGTCCTGTTGCTTTTCTGTTTCTGTGGCTGTGATTACATGACATACAGCTGAGAGTGAGGATATTTTAATTTTTTTGTGAGCTAGTGAATATTTTTTGTTCTCACTGAGTGCTGTTCCCTGTCTATTCCATATGACGTTGCAGTTTCACTGAGTATTAAAATTATAGCCTAGAGGAAAACTGGAAAGGACTTTGCAAAATCACATTAAAAGAGTTTGAGTGGAAATATAGGTATGTTTCATCTCTATGCATGCTGGTATTTATTTTGTATATTTTTTAAAAAGCAAATATGTAGCAATATATGATAATTAACATATTAAAAGATCCAAAACTTTCTCTGTATATAGAGAATCAGACAAACCTTTTTTGTAGGCTTATTGCAGTGATTTCTAAGAGCTTCACAATATTCAAAGAATTTTTGCATATTCCCCGGACAACAGAAAATCACTGCTGTCCTGTTTGACCAAGGAGAAAACTGAGCCACTCATTCAGTCAGTAGTAAAATCAATGATATTAATTGGATTCTCCTGCCTTTTAACCTCGTGCCTCAGGCACCATTTCTCCCTCGAGCCAAAGCTTCCATTATCAGCATCTGCTTTGCATTTTTATGCGAAAGGCCCAAGGTGTTTCGGTTTGGATTCTCAGAAAATGAGGAAGTCAAGGTTGGTGACCATCCGCCAAGGTGCTTGGTCTGACTTGCTCCTCACTCACAGAAGCTAGTGGAGAAGGCAGAACTGAGTGTTCCTGTGTGGCATTTAACTGCCTTAACCACATGCCCATCGCACTCTTCCTGTAGTTGTCTGTCTTGTTCTCTGCGTAACTCCTAGAGCAAACACATATAGCAGCCTATAAATAATCTAATTCGATACACAACCCTGATTCATTTCCTGAGCTGCGTGTCCTGCACACACAGGGCAGCCGTAGCCGTGTGGAAGAATTCAACAGTGCATGAAGCTGAACATTGAGGCTGTTAAGTATTTAAACTTCGCAGTGAAATAGTGTGCTTTTAATGTAGCTTATTATACATATAGCTTGTTGTATTTTTAACAAGGAACAAGAGAAAAAGTAAAGCTTTTAAAACTGGTTGTAACCTTTCCCCTTGTGAACATGAATATCCAGCTCAGTGAAATACAGATCAGCTGGTGGGAGGAGGCTGGCCACCTCCAGGGACGAAGGGAAGGAAGAAGGCTGGGTAGTAAACACCATGGGTATACCCAATTTGCTTTCAAGTCTCAGGGAATATTTGTATAGTGTTGTTTTTAGTTTTTGTTTTCCCTTCAGCATTCCCTGCCCAAGAAATTAGCTCATTCAGAGTTTCTCAGTGCTATGGACACTGGAGGTGTTGCTGTGGTCTGCTAATAATTTAAATGAAGAAACGGAAATCAAAGATGGGCTTTTCTCCCATATTCTTCTGTTGGAAAATAAGAGGAGACACTCCCAGAGTCTCTCAGTTCTCTCCCCAGTGAATTTCAGGAATGATCCATGTGATGCTCGATTTCACAAGTAGATAGCAAAAACTTTAATAATAGAAAATACTGCTCTCAGCTTGCCCTTTTAGTCTTCTTCCCAGTCAAACCATAGTGACCTGTTCAGTTTGTAAGATGGTGTGCAGGCTCCAGTGCCAGAACAGTCATGCTGGGAATCATAAGCTCATCTCTTTATCACTTATGTTAGACTTCATTAGGATGAAAAGTTTTTTTCAGAGAAATCTTGCCAGACCATGGGCTAGAATTCAGTTTTTGTCTACCGTATCTATGGATGACACTTGAGATTGGTCTCTGAGGAAAACAAGCCAATCTCATACTTTGCTTTTGCATGTTTTTCCCTGGGATATGCAGTCTTTTCCCACAAGTAATGCAGCAAATTCAGATGTTCTGTAAACAGCACAGGTGGGGATACTGTTAGGGAGAATTTGGTCAACCCATTCACTGAAATTCATAAAAATCAAAATGCTTGCAAAAGTATATCAGTTCCACTGTCATTTTGTTGCAAAGAACAAATGAACCCCCCTGCTTTTAACTTTGTATGGGTTTTTTTTTTAAATAAGTACCAGTTTTCATCATTTCAGAGCTGTAGAGAAATTGTGGGAGTAGAACAAAACAGTCTTGATAGAGCAGAACCACCTTAAGCCAGTATCTCAACTCAACACTTTGTATCATGAAACCATGGCTTGAAACTGCTGCCTGTCATATCAGATAGTGTTATCATTGATTTATTATTTTGCTTTATCTTACGTATTTTTTGTAATCTTTTGGCAGTGATTGGGGGTTTTCTGATTTTTTTTTTTTCTTGGTTTTGATGTTGAGGTGTTTTTTGGAGGGGTCTTGGGTGCATTGGGTTGTTTTGAGTTTTTTTACCAGCACCTAATGGAGCCCTAATCTATGACCTGGCTTCCAGGTACTAGGATAATACAAGTAGTAATCATGCCTGCTGCTAAACATTTTCTACCTTATTTCATTTGCATTTGCTTGCCTTCAGCTTCCAGTCATTGAGTCTTGTTACGCCTTCACTGATGGATTAAAACAGTCTTTAGGACTCAGTATTTTCTCCCCAGGAACGTGCTTTACCCTGTAATCAAGTTAGTTCTCAATTTTTAATTTTTTTTTAAGATAAAGCTAAACAGATCGAGCTTTTTATGGTTCTTATTTTTTTCTCACTCTCAGATTATTTTCATAGCTCTTTTCTAACTCTTTTATATTTTTTCTATTAGAAAAGAGACATAAAACTGTATCTTATTAGTCACACACAGAAGTAAAATTACTTCTCTAGTTACTCTTGCGTTAGTGTGGTTAGAAATTGATGTTTTTGCAAGGTCAGATAAAATAAGTACCTAATATGACTTCTGTGTGTTTGAGTGTAATTATTAGAGGACAGAAAAGGATGTATTGTTTTACAAACATTTAATTTTTTTACTATGTTTTAAAATGACCAGCAAGAGTGGGTGTGCAGGAGGGGTTGCAAAAATATTTGTGTTGAGATTTTTGAGGAGATAGAAGTAACAAAAAATTGTAAAATACTGTAATACATCAAATCTTAAGTGCTATGTTTAATGCAGTGATACATACTTGCTAAAATTTTTTAGGATTGAATGAGAAACTTTTGTTAGTAACAGACCATTGTGGGCCACTGGAAATAGAGACTGAAATGGATATGAATATACACATCCTTTACATCCATGTAATCCCATGAGTAGCCACTTGCTTATATTTTGAAACCCGGGAACAGTTATGTAGTTTGTTATGGTGTAATAGAAGAAATACCATAGTATTGAGAATTTCTTTTGTTACAAAAGCTGTCACCCTTAAGTTATATAAGAGTTCAAACAATCAAAATCCACAGCTTCTAAGAGGCTCTTGAAAGTTTTACTGCTTCAGTATTTCTTTCCAAAGGAGTGGCTATTCATTTTGATTTTTATCCATATTTGAATACAAGGTTCAGTTAAATTTATGTGCAGGAAACTAATCAGATGCCTGCCTGGTCAAAGCATCTCAGTTTACCTAATGACTTTTATGCATATCATGCGTATCAGCATCTGAATTGAATCTGCATTCCCAGCCCCACACTTATCCCTCCTGGAAATTATCAGATTTTCATTAAATTGAACTAGACTGTTTAAGCTCTCAGTGCTGCTCATCAGTTTAATGCAAGTTTGTCTGATGTTGTGTCTCACAGAAATCTGAGGTCACCACACTGACTCTCTGTCCAAACTGACTTTAAAAAGACTACATCTTTCCATTGTGGCAGCGTTCCTTTCCTCTGTGAAGCATGGGGCATGTTCAATAAAGGACTTACTTTGGTTCAGCAAAATGAAAGTTCATGGAAGCATGATAAATGAGGAAAAATTACAATTAAAAGAATGTAACATATTTAAAATCTAAAATTCCTCGAAAAGAAGTAAAGGTGAATAAGGACTGAGTAGAAAGCCAAATGGCCTATAGTTAAAAAAGTACTAAGATAAATAATTTAGACTACAAGTTCATGCATGTGAGTTAATGAAAAGGTTATTATTAAGATTTCAGTAGCACTGGGTGACTTGGGGTAGAAGTTGCCCTCTGTGATGAGGAACTCAGAGAGCCTTTTCAAAACAACTATTTGCTGTTGGAGAAAGATGAGAGAAGTGGGCGTTCCTTTGAGTGCCTTCTGGAATCACAGGCTTACTCAATATAAAGTGTGTAATTTCTTACATCCTAGGTTGCCTCAGTTTGTTCTCCAGAGTCTCCCAAATCCTGGAATAGAACCATTAAATAAAGGGAGATGACAGCACTGGAAAAGAAGATAGTAGAAGAAACAGGGTGATTATGATAAAAGCTGGAGATTGTCTCTGTGAGAATACTTGCATCACTTCTTTTCTCTGAACAGCCATTGAAGAGCTGATCCTCCTTCCTAAGCCAGTAATAAATTGGAATGGCTGCATGTAATGGTAGGTGTTTGACCAATGCAGCACCCAATGCAGTACAATATATACTGGATAACTATTCTGGAAGTGGGAGGAGAGCGGTCATAGCTAGAAAATTTCTTTCCCATTAAATAATGCTACTGGGGATTATTTGGTGAGCAGGTACAGCTGCCACAGTACATTTTTCAGCTTATCTTTGCACAGGAATACAGAGAAGAGAAAGGGGACAGCAGGGAGAGAGATGGAAGAAGGATAACAGTTTTTTGAGGCTTCTTCTGCTCCTCCAGGATACGTTCCTTTCCCTCCCTAAGTGGTATGCTCTCATAACTTGTAGTACTTGTAATCTTCCTGAAGTGCCATATCTCATTGGGAAGTTAGGAAGCTTATGAAGTTCCTGAGTATGTGGACAATTCCTTGGATGAATGTGAAACACTTCACTGTGTATCACTTGTCAGGCATGAGATGGACACTGCTCGGTGACAACCACGTGCACTTGGCAGTATTCAGCAAAAGGGTAAAACTGCATGTCAAACTGTGCAAGTTCCTTTTTTTGAAGCTGTTAGCAAATGGTTGTTTCCTCCAGCAGTTCCTGTAACTGTATGCAGTACGTGATAGTAGATGCTGTGTAGATATTAAACTGAGTGATTTGTGCTGCATCCCCTGTTTCTCTGGATATCAACATCCCATAAATTCACATTATTTTCTGGAGATAAGACTATGCTAGGCTTTCTAATATCAGGGTCTGTGTTGGTGTTGAGGTGTCACCTTCATTTCAGAAGCAGATTTAGTCTGTGTTACAGAAACAGAGTCCCATATAAAGGATCAGAGTAGAGGTCAGGTGATGTTTGTATATTGTGTATTTTCAGAAAACATACAGATAAGGGAGTAGTAGGTCTGTCCCAGCACTACACGTGGCTCAGCAAATCTTTCCAGTCTGACATGTAGCACTGAGGTCTCTCTAAAGGAGTCCTGCATGTGAGGGAGCATATCTTGTGGAATCTTTTGGGCTGGATAAAATAGGAAGGGAATCTCAGGTATTTTTCATCACCTTAGGCCTGGTTGGATTCTGCCTGTTCATGTATAGAAGTCTAATAGTGGTGTCCACATCAGTAGCTTACCTGCCTGTGGGCTGGAGTGAGGGAGACTAACACCTTTAAAGTGTTTATGAAGGTGGACAGCAGCATTTTGGGTTTATTAAAAACAGCTGTTAACCTTTATTTCAGTGGGAGGCTAGGGTGTACAATACATAAATTACCTGGAGATTTTGAAGGGGATTGAATATTTGATGCTATGTTTCCAGAAAGTTGAAGAGATAAGTGGATGTTGCACTGCATGTTGTGCTCTCAGCAAAGCAAACATCTCAGCAGGTCAGCAATTTTGGAAATAGTGCAGTCCTGAAAGAATATTTTTGAACTCCTTTTTGCTGTTGAAGCTGCACACAGTTCCCATCTGTCTGAAACTTTGCATTGAGAGCTTCACAGAGGCACTTAAGTTATGTACTTATGCATAGAGAATAAGATGCTAAATGAAATCATATTTCATTATCATAAAGCTACTAACCTTACCATGAAATGATTACTTTTTGTACACATATTCACTGTAAAAAATGTTTGTGGTATACTGATAAGAAGACAAGTCCATACCGATGCATCTTCATCATTTCTGCCCGCTTCCTGAGGTGAACAGCGTGGGTATACACTTTTGCTATGAAAATCTGTTTACTTGGATACTTTACTGTGTATCTGTTAATTCCTGAAAAAGTGTGCAAATTTTCACGTTATGTGTTTTGTGGACAAAAGCCCTGTGTAAGTACTGACCCCGATTTAAGAACTTACCAGCTCTAGAAACGATGGAGTTGTCTGCAGGGCTCACCTGTCATCAAAAATCAGCTGGTTCACACATGAAGCTTGGCAAGGGAATCACTGCAGCAGCACCGGTGCCATCCCTGCTCTCTGCCTGCCTCTCCGAGACCACTTCCTTTAGTCAGCCGAGGTTACCTTGTCCTTCTGCCCTTCCTCCAGAGTTACCACACTCGCACATCTGGGCTAGCCAGTCACTCTTCCGTGGTGGGTGGACAAATGGCCTTCTGAAACCCTATTCACTAGTAGGAGAGAGGCAGCTATATCTAGATTGCTTGACACAATGTGAGCTTTACATCCAGACAGAAAGGTAAAGCAAAGCAGATTCCATGCATCAGTACTATTTCCAGATGTGCTAAGTCTCATTTCTTCAAATAGAGCCTTTCTCTTCAAGAAATGATTTTAAGGAAATTGTTTAAAGTATCTTCTGGAGATTTCAAACAAGACACCAGAGGAAAACATCAGTTGCAAGACTGCATCTAATAAGCAACTGAGAATTGCATTAATCTGGGCTGCATCAGGAAAAGGGAAATTCAGCCAGTGCTTTTCTTCAAATACACTGTGAACAACCTGTCTACAGTATGACTGGAAATGGTCAAAGCAGCAGTGACAATCCACATTACTGGCAGCTCCATCATAAGTACACATGCCCAACTGCCCTGTCTCTGCAGATGTTTTGCTCTCGTTTTGAGCTGAAAAGGTAACATTTTTGGTGAGAAAGGGTTTTGTATCTCATTAAAAGCCTAACAAGAGCTTTGGATTTGACTGACAAGCTAGTTGTTACTGTGCCATTTTCCCTGGAGTAGTATATTAATTTTGACCCAAGGAAACAATTATTTCATTCCTTGGGAGGGAGGACAGAGTAACAAAATCTGGAGGTCCCGTGATGACACTGAATCTTTTCATTGTCAAAGCAAGCTATGAAATCATCTGCCTTCCAGCCAAAATCACAGGGGGAGTAAGCAGTGTCCTTCACAGAAGGCACAATTTGCAAGAGAAGGTGAGGGCATGGGAGTTGTGCTACCCTGCATCCTGTGTCTCCTGGAATGGATGCAAGTGCATTTTCCCACCTCTCTCAGCAAACACAGCATTGAAGTGGGCAGAAACTTTCTAAGGTTCTTTATATACTGTGACTACCTAACAAATTCTGCTGGAGTAGTCTCACTGAGGTGTTTCACGGTTATTTTGGGATCTGGGGAGAATGAGATCCTCACTCTGCATCTCTCTCTCTCTCTCTCTTTACTGCCAGTCAGGTAGTTTGTACTTCTTGGGACTCTCCATCCTCATTTGTCTTTGCTAGAAGTCTTCAGTTGTGAGCTACGCAGTAGATGATCTGAAGTGAAAGGATAATTTCAATAAAACTGTTTTTCTCCTTCAATTGGAACTTTTCTGTTCCTACTCAGCAATACACTGGTAAGAAGAACAGTTCTGTCATTGGAGAGGCTTTTCTCTGTTAATCTAAAGAAAAATGGAAAACAAAAAAAGATACTTTTAAGAAAAGGTTGACAATGTATAGCTGATGTTTCCATCCAAGTTCAGCTTGCATAGAAAAGGAGTTGAAACAAAAGTCTCCTTACAAATGTTTCTACTAGTTTCCAGGTAAGTAGCTACAAAGCATGTCATAAAAACTGAAGTATTTGAAAATACTTATCTAGTTGAAATCATAGTCTTACTCCTACTTTGCAATGACATCCACTCCCTGTGACTTTTCCCAAATTATGCTCGTTTGCAAAACCCAAGAATTACTAAATAGGGGTTTTGAAACTTCCTGTACAGATGCATACTTTTTTTTTTCCCTTGAGCAGTCATATTGGGCTGTTATGGCCCAAATATTCTGTGGACAAAGCCTTCGTGCATGAAGGTGTCTTGTGTTATCCGAGCGATCTTGGTGACTTCTCCTGTCTTGTGAAGTGTAATTTAAAAAAAGTTTGAACTTCAATGCAGAAGGCATGTTTGTAAGATATAAGAGGAGATGTAGCACAGCACAAACAAGAGAAGAAACATATATCACTTCTGTAAAAATGCCACTGTCTGCAACTGATGAGTAAATTCTTTTTTTTATATCTGCCATCAAGGACTGCAGAGGAAACCCATTGAAATAGGCAAACCTGTAGAGGCCTTAGCATATAACTAGCAGAGATAAAGGAGAACCTTTACACAGGAGTATATCATGTAATCAACCTCCTCATCATTTGCTTTTTACTAAAGTTTTTGCTCTAGACCACAGCATACTTAAAAGCATTTCTTTGCATTCTTTTCAGGTCTGGTTTTCACAGAAGAAACTTTAAAGAAATTCAGTATGTGCAAAGCTATCAGCTTCTGCACACTAGGCCATATAAACACTAGTGGTTTTTACAATCCTCTATATTCCATATAAAGGTTTGAACTTTAAGATACAAATCAGGAAAAAAAGAAAAAGCAAACCAGAAAACCTAAAACCTTTCCTTTGGATATAAACATTAGGGTTCCTTACTGTTCATGTATTTTTGCATTACTTCATTTAACAGAACTACTGTCTTCATGTGTCCATTGGCACTTCTTTACAAACAAGGCAGTTTATAGTTGGGGTCATTACTTAGACATAGTACTTCCATAAAGCACCATGGCTTACCAAATAATTGATAATTGTGATAGAAGATTTGGAATTTGTTTGCCTTCTCAGTAGCAATATCTTGAAAAAAGAATCAGCTCAAGGAGGAGAGATGTGGGCTTGGGCACTGGATCTAGAACAGAAATTGCTGGAATTCAGGCTGAATAAGCAGAATGCATCTTAAAAACAATTCTTACCTCGAAACTGCTGTTACACTGGCAATATGAGTAACAGGTGACATTAAGAGATGGTCTGTATGATCCTTAAGTCTTGTAGGGCACCTAAACATGAAAATAGGACAAATCTTGTGTGTGGATCACAGACCCCACCAAAACTTCATTGATGAGAACAGATGTTGAGGGAGCATGATGAGTAAGTAGATTATTGAAATTAACTATTTACACACGAATATTTGTGACCAAGGTACACCTCTTTTTGCTCAAGTTTCTGTTACGACGCTAAGTGCTCAGATAATGCCTTTCAGGACAGGAGTGGGTTTGGAGTTTTCACAGCAGCGCGCCTCCCAGGGTTGTTTGCACCAATAAAGTAGATGTAAACAGCGAAACTGCTGTAAAGAGGTATTTCTCCTCTTCGCTCCGTCCTCTGCAGCTGACTCGTGCGGTGCAAGGGACAGTAAAAAAGCAGGGAGAGGAGCGGCAAGGAAAGGACAGGTGAGAGACAGCCCCGCCCGACCCTGCAGTGGGATGCCCGGGGGCATCTCTACGGGACCGCCGAGACCTCGGGGCGGAGGGCGCTACCTGCCCCCCGCCCCCGGCCTTGCTCCTTGTCACCGCGTGTGGGGCGAAAAAAGCGAAAAGCCAGTACCTTCCGATTCTTGTTCTTACAGGTCATTTACCAACTCCTACGAAAAGAAAAAAAAAAAAAGGAAAAGAAAAACCAAACCAAAACAAACGCGGAGGGGGCAGCGCCGCGGCAGTGTTGTGCGTCGGATGGAGCTGGGCGAGAGGCGCGGGAAAACGCGCGTGCTCGGCGCCGCTCCCGAGCGCCGGTTTACCACGGCCGCACGGGATGCGTGACGGAGCGGCGGCGTAGGAGCAGCGCATATCAGCGGTGCCCCCGCTGCCCATGGCGGGGCGGGATGTCCCGGGACGGGGGCGGCGCGCCCCGTGTCCCGCGACAGGCGGTGCCGGCGTGGCGGCCGCACCGGGGCCCCACGGCCGCCGCGCAGCTCCCTGCGCTCACTTTTATATTTGCGCGCCCTTTCGCTGCTGCGTGACGTGTCCCGCGCCGCGCCCAACCCGCGCCGCGCTCTGGTCAGGACAATGGGAGCGCCTCGGCCAATGGGCGCGGCGCTCGGCTTGGCGGCGGCCAATGGGCGCGGGGCTATGCTGAGAGTAATGTTACCAGCGCCGCGAGTGTGAGGAGGCTGCGTATCGATCCCGCGCTCAGCCATTGCAGTGCACTGGGCTGCACAGCGCCCCAGCC